>BHEV01031638.1:0-37861 GCA_004319985.1 Emydocephalus ijimae | reverse complement strand
TGGGCTTCTATTTGTGGTTGCGCTAGGTGTGATATGTTGTATGAGAAGCATTTTATTAATTTTGTCCTGTATGTTGGCTGCATCTATTTTTTGGATGGCCTTCTTATTGTATTGGACCATGCGTTCTGCTCATCCATTCGCTGCTGGATTTCCTGGTGCGGTTCATGCATGGCGTATTCCTTGGCCTGCCAGAAATTGCTCGAATGCTAGGGTGGTAAATTGGGGCCCGTTATCCGATACTATTACGTCTGGCAGGCCGTGCGTGGCAAACAGTTTGCTCAGTTTTCTGATTACCGCCTCTGTTGTGGTAGATTTCATGGTGCTTACCTCCAGCCAGTTGGAGTAAGCATCCACTGTGATAAGGTACATGTGTCCCTTGGTTGGCCCCGCGAAGTCTATGTGAATCCTAGACCATGGGCCTCTGGGTGTTTCCCATTCTTGGGTTGGGGCTGCGGGAGGGTTAAGTCTGGACTCTTGGCATTGCTTGCATCTGGCCACAGGTTTCGATCTGTTTGTCCATTCCTGGTCACCATGCGTAGCTTCTAGCCAGGCTTTTCATTTTGACCATCCCTGGGTGCCCCTCATGCATCATCCCCAATACCCTTTCCTGTAATGTTTCCGGGATTACCACTCTGTCCCACCAAAGTATGCAGCCCTTCTCGGTAAAGAGTTCAGTTTGTCTGTTCCGGAAGGGCCTGAATAGTTCGTCTTTGTCCCCTTCTGGCCACCCTTTTCCAACCCAGCTCAAGACTCGCGCCAGCCGCTTGTCTTTATTTGTTTCTCTGGCAATTTCTGGCGCGGTCACGAGTGGGTTGGATATTGTCTCTATTTGGAGTACCTCTGTTGTGGGTGCTGGGTCATCTTCTCAGTCAGGTAGGGGTGAGCAGCTCAGGGTGCCTGCGTGGGCGATGTCCTTGCCGGGTCGGTGTATCAGCTTGTAATTGTATGCTGCTCGGAATTCGGACCACCCAGTCATTCTTGGCGATAGAATGTTCGGTGTGGCCCTGTTTCCCACCAGGATTTCTAACAGTGGTTTGTGGTCCATGATGATTGTAAAAGTCCTACCATAAAGGTATTCATAAATTTTTTTGACGCCGGCGACGACTGCTAGAGCCTCTTTGTCGAGCTGGCTGTAGTTCCGTTCTGGCTTTGAAAGTGTCCTTGACGAGAAAGCTATGGGTGCTTCCCTCCTGTCTGGTAGCTGGTGGCTGAGGATGGCGCCGATCCCAAATGGTGACGCATCGCAAGTTACCATCAATGGCAGGGTCTCGCTGTACTGGATTAGTACCGCGTCGGATGTTAGCAGGTTCTTTGTGTTCTTGAAGGCGCTCTCTTCCCGTACTCCCCAGGTCCAGGTGGTTGTTTTATCTAACAGTCTATGCAGCGGTTCCGCCACAGTTGCCTTTTGAGGTAGGAAGACATTGTAAAAGTTTAACAGTCCCAAGAAAGCCTGTAATTCTGTTTTGTTTTTGGGTCGAGGTGCTTCCCTTATGGCTCTCAGTTTCTTTTCTGTGGGGTGGATCCCTTGTTTGTCTAGGAGGTACCCTAGAAATTCTACCCTCTCAGCCCATAGTTGGCACTTCCCCTTCTTGACTTTAAGTCCCGAGTCTGAATTTCTTCAGTACCTCCCTCAATCTGGCTTCTAGTTGTTTTTCATTTTTCGCAGCCACCAAGACATTATCAAAGTAGGACACAATCCCTTCTATGCCCTGGAGGAGTCTTTCCACAAGGCTTTGGAAGACCCCGGGTGCCACGCTGACTCCAAATTGGAGCCGGTTGCAGCGGAAAGCCCCTTGGTGCATTACGATGGTTTGGGCTTCTGCTGTTGTGGCGTCAACCGGCAGCTACTGGTAGGCTTGTGCCAGGTCGAGCTGTGCGAAAATTCCACCCAGTGAGTGCAAAAGATGCTGGACTACTGGGACGGGGTATGCGCTTTGTTGGAGCACATGGTTTAGGGTGGCCTTGTAGTCACCACAAATTCTCACAGACCCATCTGGCTTGATGGGGGTGATAATTGGGGTCTCCCATCGGGCATGATCGATCGGTTCTAGCACCCCTTGTGCGATGAGCTTATCGAGTTGCTCATCGATCTTGGGCTTGAGTGCAAACGGCACTCGCCTGGGCTTAAGGCGGATTGGCGCGATGCTCGGGTCTATGTTAAATGAGATAGGGGACCCCGGTACTTGCCTAGGCTGTCATCGAAGACTTCCCGGAAATCCCTCATGAGTGCCGCTTCGCAGTCTGCCTCTCCGATGTGGTGTATGTTGGTTACTTCGATGCCCAGGGGTGCGAACCACTGCAGTCCCAACAGGCTCGGGCGATCTCGGTCGATGATCGTCAGGGGTAGCCCTTCTGTGTGGCCCTTGAAGGTGACCTTAAAATGGCCTCTGCCGACTACAGGGATTCGGTTCCCCTGATAGTCTTTGAGAGTTAGTGTTTGGTCTTCCAGTTCTTGGCGGCAGATGGTGGGAACCAGGCGCTTGAGTGTGCGCCAGGAGACCATTGAGAGGAAGGACCCTGAGTCCACCTCCATGTGGCATCGCTGGCCTTCTATCCCGACCATCACATATACTTTCCTGGCGTCACTGGTGGAGGAATGGCCGATGACGACGGTCTGGTGTGTTTCCTCTCTTTGTCTCGTCTCCTGGAGTCGCCTGTTCTGACCTTCTCGGCTCCAGCAGTTCTCCATCTGGCAATTGCGGTTCCTGGTGGGAGTGCTTTCTCTCCATCGGGGGTTGGCGTCTCGTCGTCACGGGCTGTAGTGTTTTTTATTCCGACACACTTTGGCGATGTGCCCCCGTTTCTCGTAATGCCTGCAAATGGCGTCGAGAAAATGACAGTCTGCTCGCCGGCCGCAGCTGGCACACTGGAACCTCGACTTACAACCTCATGGTTCCCACCGCTCCCGTGCTGATTGGAGGCAATGGATCTCCTCTTCCTTGTCTTAGGTTTCCGAGAAGGAGTCGATGTCGCCCTGGTGTGTGGTTGTGTGGTCTGCTGCTGGTCGCCTCTCGGGGGTCGACGTTGTTTCTCCTGCCGCCACTCGTGGCATGATGCTCGATTGTTGCATCCGAGCCGCTAATTTCTTGGCCGCTTCCGCTGCAGTAGCTTCGGTGAGGGCATCAGCGAGGGAGATGTCTCCCTTTGCCATGATGCGGCTCTGGAGGACAGGGTTTCAGAGTCCCAGGATGATGCCATCTCGCAGGGCCTCGTCCAGGTCAGCGAACTCACACAGGCCGCCCAGGTCCCGTAGTGCCACTATGAAGTTGCCCAGCCCCTCGCCCTCACGTTGATCCCGCCTGTAGAAGTTGTGCCACCGGATAAGGATGGGCACGACGGGGGCGTAGTGGCTTCGCAGCAGGGGCTCGAGATCGTCCCACTCCATTGCCTTGACGTCCTCCGGTTTGGCCAAGGCTTTGGCCATCTTGAAGACTGCGGTCCCGCAGTGCGTGAGGAACACGGCTCGTTTCTTGTGGCCATTGGCGTCCTTGAGGTTGCTACTCTTGAGGAACATTTGGAACCTATCAGTATAGGATTCCCAGTCCTTGGGAGCAGGGTTGAAGGGTGTGGGTGGCCAGTTGATGCCGGCCATGCTGCCTGTTCAGCGTGTCGCTCTGCCATGTGCTGGGGTCTCCTTGTTCATGATCCCACCTTCGTCGCCAGTGTTAGATCTGGGGTGAATCAGTTCGAAGGAGATGCGAGACCATTCAGTGATTTCAGCTCTTTATTGTAGATGAGAATAGCCTCCGAGAATGCGAGCCGCGGCAGCCCTTCATATAGGGCTGGCTCGCGGCTCGGCGGCCAATGGCAGCGCTTTGAATCTCCCGCGATCAGCACAGCCAATCGCGGTAGATTCCCAGCGCTCCAATCATGGCCGAGTATTCGACCAATCAGGTCGCTGTCTGTTTGGACCAATCAGTTAAGAGGGTTTGGAGTATGCTAATATCGTACAGAATGTGCAATTTATTAACATACACATCTACCTTTTAAAGTTTTTTTGCATAACAGAGGACCAAAATATCAGAACATCTTGTGGTATTCATGTGTTTTGACACGACAGTGTAACACAGCTGCTGAATAATCAAGATGGAAGTGTAAAAGAGGAACTTATACTAGAAAATATGCATAATCAGTTGCAGGCCACTTCTATAGTTTAAATCCTGAAACAGAAGTTAAGAATCCCCTAAGTTTCCAGCCTTAGCAGAATTCAACTTCCATTAAATTTGTTCAGGAACCATCATTAGCAGTGCTGGGAAGTATTTGTGGCTGAGGCTAAAAAAAAAAAAACCCAGCAGAGGAAGATACACATCAACTATATTAATATAGGTTCCACAGCTTATCAATTCTACCTAAATTGTGCAATGTATATATACCAAGCTTTTTAATATTTATAAAAATTATCTTCATAAAATTATCTAGGTATTTGGACGATATGCAGATTATGCTCAACAATGTTGCCTGCTATCAAAGTAAAATGAAATTGGAAATAATGAATTGGTATTTAAAATCAGTATTAAGTTGAATGAGAACTAGTACACCAAAGCGAAAGAAAGATCGTTTTCAATCTCATAATCAGGGAAATGGAAGATTTGCAGTATCCTTGAAAGATCAAGCTTGTTTTTGATAGTTTCCTTTATATTCATCTTTCTTGCTAGAAATTAGGTAAGTTTAGTGACATAAAATACCCTTTATTAGTGACTAGTGTCCACCTGAAACTGGAAAGGAACAACTGGTTGTAAACCAGTTGAGTTTGGAGTTTTTCGTTCATGAAAAATTGCCACCTTTGATTTTGGATTGGGTTGAACTGTCCCACACAGACCCAGTCTGTAATCTGGACTCATGATTCATGCTCAAGAAGCAGGTGGCAGTCATGGCCAGGAAAGTATTTGCACAATTACAGGTTATGTGGCAGTTATGCCTTTTCCTAGACCAATAATTCCTGCACACAGCTATCCATACCCTAGTCATCTCCCTTCTTGATTATTGCAATGCATTCTACATGGAGCTATCCCTGAAAAGTATTTGGAAACTTCAATGGATTCAAAATGTGGTAGACCCCACATGTTTTTGTCGCTACTCTTATAGGAACTGCATTGGTTATGGATTTGCTTCCAGGTCCAATTCAAGATATTGGTTGTCACCTTTAAAGCCCTAGTTTATTTGGGGCCAGGCTATTAGAAGGTCTGTCTTTCCCCAATCACACCTACTTGACCCACCAGAGCACGAAGGCAAGATACATATGGGTCCCTACTGTTAAGATGAAGGGCCTTCTCTGTGGTGGTTTCCACCCCATTATCCCTATAGAAAAAAGATTGGCTTCTAACTTGTCATATTTTTGAAATCCCCTGAAGACATAGTTTTGCCAGCAGTTCTGGGACCCCAAGATGGTATAGGGCCCGCCAAGTGGATTATTTGATTGTTGTCCCAGGGGGATGGGATTAATTGGGTTTTGTATGTAGGGTTTTATTTATGAAAGCCACCTAGAGTCACTGTGATTGAGTTGTATGGCCATATAAATTTTCTAAATAAATAAATAAAACCAGAATGCAATTGTTCAGATACTAATTTTAATAACCTGATCAAATCTTATAGCCCTAATTTTTAAAGTATTTTCCTTATAGCTGGCATGTCAGAGATCAAAGAAAAATTCTGCTTTACATCCAGGAATTTTTAGGTATGTCTGGTTCCAGCTTTCATATTAGCTAGGCATCAAATCACTAAAATCTTAGTTTATTTTAAACATTCTTCTAAGCATTTCTGGCAGGTCTTTTCATGGTGGAGTCTTCTTTTATTGCTTTATGAGTATGTGGGTGTACATTTTTTCCAAAGAAAAACATTTCAAGTTATTTTAGAATTCACTTCTAGGTTATGTATTTCTGAAGGTACTCTTCTTCATAGTCTCTATTTATCCAGACTCACATTATGGTAATTATTGACTGAAAAATCTGTGCCTTTGTTGGAGTTGTCATAGCAGACAACTTATAGGCTAGCCAAGGCAGATTTGATTGAAAGCAAGTCAGAAGGACAGAAGCATTTGCATGGTTCAAAGACACACTGTGGGGAAAATGATTATTGCTTTGCAACACTCTTAGGAAAAATGTTATATAAACAAATGCATTTCTAGGTATATAGCAATAGCATTAGGCTTATACACCATCCCATAGTACTTTTACAGCTCTCTATGAGTGGTTTACAATGTCAGTATGTTGCCCCCAACAATTTGGGTCCTCATTTTATCAACCTTGGAGAGATGGAAAGCTGAGTCAACGTTGAGCCCCATCAGGATTGGAGTCCAGACTGTGGGTAGAGTTTGCCTGTGGTACATCATTTTAACTATTGTGCCACAGGGTTCCTGTTGTAGCTTAGCTTCTGAATCAGTTTGAAAAGTTCTTACAGTTAGTTATTATTTAAAAAAATAATAATTAAAATATCATTGGAACAAGTTTATTATGGTCTTCTTGAGCCATTTTGAGCCACGGTGGTGAAGTGGTTAGAGTGCAATACTGCAAGCTACTTCTGCTGGCTGCTGGCTACCTGAAATTTGGCAGATCAAATCTTAGGTTTGATCTGAGGTTGACTCAGCCTTCTATCCCTCTGAGGTGGGTAAAATGAGGACCCAAATTGTTGGAGGCAATATGATAATTCTGTAAACTGCTTAGAGAGGGCTGTAAAACACTGTAGAGTAGTATATAAGTCTAAATGCTATTGCTATTGCTATGTTCTACCCACTTGAAGATCAAGCTACTTTTGCTCACCCAAATACATCCTCCAATTTCCTTTTCATGTGAAAGACGCAAAATGTCTTGTTGGAAAAGGTCCATTTATGATGGTATAGAGAACCTTTGCTTAGTTCTGCTTTCACTTTTTCTGCTTCTTTTCATGACTACATAATTCTGAACTCTTATCAAGTGAGAAGTGAAACAGCCCCTTCCTTTTCCTGCTTTATTTTCATGATACATCACCATGAATATTCTAAATCTGAATTTCAGGAGTGGTCTAGGGCCCAGTATCAAAGTCACTGCTGTTCACTGCATTAAATATTTAGCAAAATTTAACCTACCATCACCAAACCAAACTTTGTCATTTGTTTCTTTGCAGCACAAAATAGAAAGTTACTTTTTGATTCCTAAAAGAAATATTATTTTCAACTTCTGGTTTGATGTCATGGTGTGATCAGATGCGAAGAGAGGATCTCCGTGAACCCAAGGGCTAAAGTCATCCTGTAGGGGTAACAAATAAAGAAGGGGCACCATGCAGGTTGTGGAGAGCAGCAGCTCTCTAGATCAGGGGTCACCAACCTTTTGGATCTCAGGGACCACCAAACTCATAATTTTAGATCCCAGGGACCACTAACTGGTTCTGTGGACAGGGCCTAATTTGTGGGTGTGGCTTGGTGGTCATGTGACTGGCTGGGCATGGCTTGCATGTAAATATTATAAATATCTATATAAATATTGATTTTTTTTATAAAAAAGACCAACTTTTACCCAAAATCAGGCAAAGCAGGCAGATTGAGTTGCTCACAGAATCACAGATTCATTCAGACATCTATCTGCCATTGCCTAGT
The DNA here is from genome assembly GCA_004319985.1 of Emydocephalus ijimae. NCBI lineage: Eukaryota > Metazoa > Chordata > Lepidosauria > Squamata > Elapidae > Emydocephalus > Emydocephalus ijimae. The sequence goes on along the minus strand of BHEV01031638.1, from coordinate 30,294 downwards.
TCAGTCTGTCACATAAAATTTGCTTGCAAACAAACTCATAAAATTTGCTAGCAAGCAAACTCACAAAATTAACTCACACCATGCATGTAAATATTGAATTTTTTATTTAAAAAAAGAGCAACTTTTACCCAAAATCAGGCAAAGCAGGCAGATAGAGTTTCTCACAGAATCACAGATTCATTCAGACATCTATCTATCTGCCATTGGCTAGCTCAGTCTGTCGCATAAAATTTGCTTGCAACCAAACTCACAAAATTAATTCACAACACACCATGTATGTAAATTTTGATTTTTTTATTTAAAAAAGAACAACTTTTACCCAAAATCAGGCAAAGCAGGCAGGTTGAGTTGCTCACAGAATCATTCAGTGATCTATCTGCCATCAACTAGCTCAGTCTCTCAAATTTGCTTGCCATGAGTCTGCACTGAATTTGCTTGCAAGCAAACCTTCAGTACTAAAGAAGGTTCAGCTGTGCTGAGCCGAAGATCTAAAGACTAGCTAGAAAGCAAGAAATCCAACCATTTCCTTCTTCCTAGCTAATCTAAATCTCCCGGCACAGCAGAACAGATGATAGTCGGAAAAAGGAAAAATAGCAATTTAGCAAGCAAGTTTACCAGGTAAGGAGTAAATGGGTGGATAGGGTTCCCATGGGCCATGTGGGCAGCACAGCCTTGTGTTTCTGCGTAGCCTGGATTAATTGCTTTGTGGGGGTGCTCTGGGGGTGAGATTTCTCTGAGGCACACCAAAATTTTCTCATGGCCCACCAGTGGGCAGCGGCCCACTGGTTGGTGACTGCTGCTCTAGATGGACCCAGGGATTTCTTCCCATTCAAGAATGAAGAGGAGAGGCAGCCATTATGTCTGCTGTGAAGCTGAGGCAGCCAAAGAAACAAAGAAAGTGCTGGAGCAGCATAGAAAAACAGTGATTGGAACTGGGTGAGGTGATTCTTTTTTTACCTAGAACTTAACTCTGAAGAAAATAAACCCTGGAAAAGGACTCTTTGAAATACTTGTCAAAGCAGTGATTAATCACAGAGAGAAGAATTATAGACTGCAGGGGAAAGGGTACTAAAGGAAGAGTGCAAAATCCTTAAAATACAGAAAGATTGGATTTCTAAATTTTCTTGGCAATATTTTGGTAAGGCATTTTAAAATGCTGGAACCACTTGTTTGATTACTGACTATTTGTAAAAAAGTGGAAATAAAGATTGGTCATTTGTGCAATGTTGAAATCTAAGCTGAAGGTAGCATCCCCTGGTGAATGGAATATTTACTAACTCCTTGGGAAGTACTGATAAGACAAAGATATAGAAGTGGATCTACAAAACACCTGAAGGTCTGCTGTGTTATTTACTGTGCAGAAGTGGTATTCAGCGGGTTCTGATCAGTTCTGGAGAACTGGTAGTGGACATTTTGAGCAGTTTGGAATACAACCTCTGACTGGCCCCATCCTCATCTATTCTCTACTCCTAAGTCCCAGCTGATCAGCTGGGACTTCTTTTGTTGCCTTGCACAGGAGAATGGAGCTGGAAAACAGGTTAGTGGGGTGGGGAGGGAATGATGATTTTGCAGTATCCTTCCTCTGCCAAAGCCAACAAGCCAAGCCACACCCAACAAGCCATGCCCACAGTACAGGTTGTTAAAATATTTGAATCCCACCACTGCTTTATGGCTACTGGAGGCTTAATTATGAAAGTATGAAGACATTTAAAGCAAATGATTTTCAAATACTATGACTGAACTTACAAAATGAATTTAAGGAGATATTTGGAAATCTTCCTGGATCATTAACATTAATTGTGGGATACAAAGAATTATAACTATTGCATCCCCCTGAGGAGCAACACCAGGACTTTACACACAGTTTGTAAGTTGGCTTTTGGAGGCTATAGATAATTGAGACTCTGGGGAGGTGGCAGACTGCTGACAGGCTAATGGGCAATATTTGGACACATTAAAAGACAAGATGTTGCAACAGAAGGGGTGATGACTGGATTTCAAAAGGAAATAGTGTTATGCTTCAAAGTATTTATGATACTTTGACAAAGAATCACAGGGATGATGAAAAGATTTAATGCAGGACATTCTGGGGAAATCAGATAATGTTTAACAAGGGACAACAAATAAAGATAAAGAAACACAGGAAACAGTGGAAATAACAGAATGACCAGAAGAAAAAAAACAGACCAGATGAAGCAACAAGGAGAGNGAGAGAGAGAGAGAGAGAGAGAGAGAGAGAGAGAGAGAGAGAGAGAAGACAATAAAGGCTTATGAACCAAATCAGGGACAATATAGATTAAGAGACAAAAAAAAATGGGAATGGATAAAAAGAAAGACATTTTTAAAGAGAAGATAGGGACTTGGGCAGACCCCCTGGAGAGATGGCAGCAAAAGATAATAGAGATAGAAGAAATGTTCGGGTTAAGTAGGAAAGATGTAGACAAAGACAAAGACCCAAGGGAGGAGTTAGGGAGGCAAGCCAAAAAATAATGAATAAGAATTGGAAAACTAATGAGAACAAAAGATGATGGTTAGAAAGGGAACGTTGTTTAATATAAGATTGGTATTACTGAAAGCTTGAACAGAAGTAGAAATAAGATTAAGGGGGATATTATTATATAATATACTAAAAGTAATAGTTGGATGTAAAAATTAGATGTTGGAAGATTGTACCATTATGAACATCTAAATAATATTATGATTGTTGTTAGAATGGTGTACCAAAATACTGAACAACTAAACAATGAAGGACCATATTCTAATACAAATATGTATAAGAACACCATAATTCCATAAGTATGATTAATGTAATAAATATTTTTAATATTTAGAGGTAGAATATTATATAATATAATATAATTTTATTATACATATTTTTATATAACATACTAAAAGTAATAGCTAGATGTAAAGATTAGATGTTGAAAGATGGTAATATGTACATTTAAACAATATTGTGATTGTTATTAGAATGGCGCATAAAATATTGAACAACTAAACAATGAAGGAACACACTTAAATATATGTAACATTATAACTACATAGGTATCATACCTATGTATGTATTTTACTAACATTACTAATTTAACAAACATTATTAATATTATTATTATTTGTTCTTAAATGAATGATGCTCAGATATCTCACTGTTCATGTAATGTATATTTTTTAAAAAAAATGAAAAAGAAATATTATTTTCAACTTTAATATAAGTATTGGGACAAGAATTTCAGTATACTTTGTTAACTTTTCAGCACAACATAAAAACATTTAAAAAAGAAAAGAAACTCTTTATTACTCATTTACTTTTAGTCAACTTCCTCTTTAATCCACTTTTCTTTTCTTGTTAGCACCAGATGCTTACATAGCTGGAACACACAAGCCTAGCTTCTTATTTTGCAGCCAATCAGATGATAATCTTCAGGATTTTCTGGCTATTCCAGGAACCATCTCCTTATCTTATCTAGTTTAACACAATCAATGTGACATCACAACACCTGTTGAGAGGATAAGAGGCTGGCTATTACTAAAGCACTTACCCCAAGTGGCCTTTTCAACAGCTTCTTATTAATCTAGTTACCGGTACCTCTTCTTCCAACATCCAAAATTGCTGTTCCTGTTTTATCTACTATGCCAGATTTAAACAAGCAATGTTGATAGAAGAATGGAGAGATTCAGCATCACAAAAGGTTCACTTGCTTTCCAGTTTATGAGCTGATCCTTTGCCATTTGAAATTCTTAGACTACCAAAAGATCAATGCACTTTCCAAAGCCCCTATAAAAATGGGTCTCATTTATTTTAAATAATAAGAAGGAAAACAATGGGATTTAATGTTAATGATATAGAAATTCAATTACATTTGTGTTGAATCTGGCTGTACCTCCTTTTTGGAGCATAGTCTCTCTAGCATGCCATTCAAAGACAAGTATACTTTTGACCTAAAGAAGCTGTGCAGTTCCATTTTAGGATAACAATAGCTGGATGATACACATTATAATACCTTCAACCAGACAATGCGGTCATGGCAATTCACAAGATGCAAACCATCTACATTGGCAGTAAAAACCTTTATGTATCATTTTTAAAAAATATATAATTTATACACAATTATAAAGGATGATTCCAACAACAGGTGTGATGACCCAGAGTGTAACACAAATGTAACAAAATCCAAAAAGTAAATAAATGTCCTTTAATGCCTCCAACTTGGCCCCACTGCTCAATAAGTCTCAGAGATAAAACGTACTCAAAAATAGTCTTCAAAAGAAAGCAATACAATCTGAAGTTAATGAGCAGATAGAGATGAAATAAAAAAAACAAACTACAATGACAAATTTTCCACAATGGAACAGGATAAGTAATTACCAAATTCAAGGAGATAACAAGGCACAGTCTGTTGGAAGAAGGCCAACCAAGATAACTTCAACCCAAGATAAAACATGCTTTGCTTCTGGCAATGCTGTGTTGTAATCGTCTCTCTTATATACTAATCTCCCCAGTTGCAACCAATGAGGAGAATCATCCTCTCTCGCAAGCCAAGTTGTTGCCTTCTCTGTTCCTCCCTGCATGTCCTAGGATGCAGAGGGGATGGGCCTTATTCTTCCTCTGACTGCCCAGCTGGCCTCTGCCCTTCCCCAGCCTCCTCCACAACCTCCAGAGCCACACCTCCACTCCACGCTGTTCCTTTTATCCCTCAGAGTCCAACTCTACCAAAGGCATGACAACAGATTTCTTTTTCCTTCTAGCAAAATGGATATTCTTGCCTGGAAAGAGGAGGAGCCAACATAAGTCCTGGAACTGCCATAATCCCAAAGTTACCTTGCGGTGAGATGGGTGGCAAATCATTTTAATAAATAAATAAATGATCCCTTATCATTGTTCAAGATATTGAACTAAATGAAAGCTTCCCAGTATTCCAGACTCAAACCATAATTCCTTTACAGAAACCCAAATGTTTTCTTTAATTGTATTAGAAACCAAGAAAGGATTATAATTTCTTGTTTAACACCTCAAAGAAATGAAGGACATTTATGACAAGAGTTAGGAAATTGGTTTTTTTTCCAAGTCAGTGTTGACTCCCGATGACTTTCTGGATTAGTGTCAGCAATTTTCTTGGCAAGGGTTTTTTGTTTGTTTGTTTTGGAAGTGATTTGCCATTGCTTCCTTCTAGGGTTGAAAAAAAGTGACTGGCTCAAAGTCACCATGGATTTGTAGCTAAAGCAAAGCTTCTTGGATTCTAGCTGGTACATTAACTACTATACCAAACCAGCTCTCTATTAGCGAATGGTGCTCACCAATTTTTAAATAAGTCATTGTGAGACAAGTCTTCTTTTAAGGGATGATCAATAATGAATTTCTGAAAATAAATAGATAGAATTGCCATGATAGTCATAATTGTGAGAGTCATAATTGCTGATAGTCATAATTGTGAGAGTCAACCTGACATGTTTTAGATGCTTGATTAGCAAGAACAGCATTTAAACTCTACAGAATGCAAATGGTTTGGTGGGCTGTAAAATCTCCAGTCAGAGGTGGTATTTGCCGGTTCTCAAAATTTCCGCTACCAATTCTTCAGAACTGGTCAGAACCTGCTGAATACCACTTCTGGGTCAGTCCTAGAGGAGATCAACCCTGACTGCTCTTTAGAAGGGCAGATCCTGAAGATGAAACTCAACTACTTTGGCTACCGAATGAGAAGGAAGGACTCACTGGATAAGAGCCTAATGCTGGGAAAGATTGAGGGCAAAAGAAGAAGGAGACGGCAGAGAATGAGGTGGCTGGATGGAGTCACTGACGCATAGAGCTTAAATGGACTCCAGAGGATGGTAGAGGATATGAAGGCCTGGAGGAATGTTGTCCATGGGATCGTGATGGGTTGGACATGACTTTGCAGCTAACAACAACATCCAAACTCTTTCTGGAGTTAGATGGCTTCTAAATCAAATCTAATCTAATCCAATCAAGCAATCAAGCAATGTGTTAAATGGATGTGGAGATCAGGGTTGGTTGGGTGAAGAAAGGCAAAGTATTATCAAAGTAAAGCATGCATGAGAAGAAATGGAGTGGTGAAATGCTATGCAGAAAGTAAGAAAGAAAGCTGTGTGATGTCCCCTTTTTATTTAATATACACAATTGTATAATGAATTATTGGGGCAACAGAGTTATGTTGCTTATGGGTATGAATATGCATACATTTTTGTATGCAGATGATGCCATGTTGTTGCTTGGGAACACACACACACACATACATGTGTGTGTGTTTGTGTGTGCAAGCATGCACACCTGCACACGTGCATGTGTGTGTGTGCACATGTAGACAGAGAGCAAGTATGTGAATTTGTATACCTTGGCAGAATGCTTACTAAAGATGTAGGGATAAAATTTTCAAATGCAGAAACACCAGTAGTCAGGTAATATGTAGCATATGATCTGTTACAAGTAACAAATGACTGTCAAAATAAGAGAAAATTGATTTGTAATGGAGTGCGCATTTGCTTTATTTGGTGTATGGAACTAAAAACTGGGAATATTATGAGAAATAGTGAAGTAAGCTGAATGTACTCAGAATAGATTACTTAAAGAAGTAACTGTGATAAATCAAGATATAAAGTGTATGAACGAATAAGTATTGAAAAAAAATGAAAGCAAAATTGGGTCAAGGGGAAGAATTAGAAAGTTTGGACTGAACTTCTGAGAAAGAGATGAGAAGCCTAAAGAATAAAAAAGAAATATAAGCATTGGTGCATCCATGTGGGGAAAGCAAGAATATTTCCTTTAGTTTATTTTTGTCTTTAATCCTTTGGCTTATTGTTTCTTACTTCTTTTCCCTTCAAAATATCACTTTGAAAGCTAATGAATATAATACATGTATGTAACACATCTACACACATTTATCAGCTAATGATAGTTGTTGCATTTCCAACTTGAAATTACTGTTATTAAGGAAATTCTACAAAGAAGGGCAACCTGGCTGGTCATAAAACAGCAGAATTATTTTTAAAACACTGCCTTCTTCTTTTCCTTCTGAAATAATGCTAGTTAAAAAGAAGGGAATAGAACAGAAAACATAGCATATTTTCTAAATAGCATGTTTTCCCATGTAGCATTTTGGAAGCTGTTAAGTAACATGTTTATATATGCTTGTGTCATGGAGGCCATTGGCAATCTTCCAAACTGAAGGTAATTCAAGTTATTACAATGAGCGAAAAACCCAATGACAACTCTCTTATTGCAATCTGGATTTAGGGAAGGATAGGAAGTGACAGCTGGGGCTAGGTTAAAAGCTTTGCAATATTATAGTCAATAGTATTGTCGAGTTTTTTTTTTTCCTTTAATTCCTTTTATACTGGTAAAATGCTGCTGTATACAGCTGATACTCATTGTAATAAAATATTTTAGCTGAATATCATAAAAGGCATATACTATCTATGTTCCATTCTTTTTTGTTTTTACTTCTTGTTTCATATTTCTAAACATTTCTACACCATTCTCCATTGTCTATGGAGATTCTCAGTCATCCAGGGTATGGTTATCCCAAAGGTATTTTTTTCAAGATACAGTTGGACTTTCTGACATTTTTTTCTTTGAAGATGTTTCACTTTTCATCCAAGAAGTTTCTGGAGCTTTGACTAGATAGTAGGGAATGGAAGGATTTTTTTTCATTCTTTTAGCAAGTTGTTTGGGCCACCTGGAGGTTTATCTGTGTCCTCAGGGTCTCCTGAGTGGTGAAAATAGATGTGGAGCTTTATTGGAACTGTTGAAAGGACTGTGTTGTAGTTTGGAGATAGTTGATATAGATCCCTTCCCCTCTGTTGAGAGAGGGCTGTTCAGTTTTATTATAGATGGTCTCTTTAATCCCTTTTTCCAACCAGTGGTCCCCTCTGTCCAAAATGTGGACTTTGCTGTCAAAAGAATGGCCTCTGTCTTTTAAATGAAGATGGACTGCTGAATCTAGTCCTGATGGGTTTGTTCTCCTATGTTGTGTCATTCTCCATTCTTCTTTATTCTATCCATACTTCCATGATCCCCTCTATCTAACCTACTGCTCATTATTAGTTCCTAAGAAGCTCACCTAAAATTAGCCAAAGAACCCTGCAGTTCATTCATCCACTCCAAGGACAATCAGACAAAATTTGTTGTTGTTATGATGGTGCCCCATTCTGACATGAGAATAGTGCCTGCAAATGCTGCCACTAACCAATGGAGTCACAATATAAATACTGAAACATTCCCAACATTTAGATATCACTGATTTTGCTGCCACAGATGAATTTTCTGTTACTGTACCTATTTATTAAACCTTTTGTATTTTGAAACCTTAACTCATGTACATTCATTAAGATTTTTCCTCTTTAGTAGAAACTCAACTGAAAAGGATGATTTTAACTGAAATGCCTTGATATGTAAGGCTGTGTTCTCTATTCAATTGCCAACATTTGGCCAGCCTCTGGTGGGCTCAGAAGAATCAACCTTGGATATTATTTAAATAAGGGATAACCCTGGAATTGAATGACTGTTGATTAGACTGGAAAATAAAAAACCAACCAGAAGTTGGAAATGATAAACCAACATCATAATACTGTCAAAATAAACCCTTGCCATCACCCCAAGCTCAGCTCAAGGCAGTCTTTACAGCTGAACAATCTTCTTGTTTAAATAGGTACTTATTCTCTTCAGAATTTAAATTTTATCTGATGCTCTATTTTTGAAACAATATCTGTCCTTATTATGTAACCCTTCTTCAAATTGTAGTTGTTATTGTATGCCTTATATTAGTTTTAATTGGATCATATGTTGTAGGATGGAATATACATTTTTGTATATTTTGTTGGAGGATGGAATATACATTTTTATCTAAAGAAGTAAATATTCTAAAACAAAGAATAAAATGAATAAAGGAGATTATCCTTAAAAGCTCTTTCATATCAATTAGATTTTTTTTAAAAAAATACTGATATTATATAATCAAAACTTGTAATAATTAGCTTACTTTCAGGCTGGCCTTATAAGAAAGAGCTGGAATTGCATTCTACAGGGTATCCTTCCCCAATCTGATATTTCTTTAATTTGTCAGACTTCAAATTTTTCTCACCATATTTCATGAAAATAATAGGAATTAAAGTTCTCTGTCAACTGGAGGGGCATCGTGTTGGGAAAAGCTGCCTTAGATGCTCTCAAATAACTATTACACTTATGAATATTCAGTCTGCCCCATAGTTATCACTAGAGACATTAGAAAATTGACATACTTTTTAATAAGCCATTAGAATTTGATAATATAAACAAGTTTTCATAATCTAAGTTCCCAGGGGGCTTTCATGCATGGGAGCATTTGGATCTTGTTTATTAATATTAGAAAAATGTTTGGTCTATACCCTTTTTTATTATTTACATGGGGCATTTTTTCATTCCCTTTCACTTTTCTATCCATCCATCTTATAAAACATAGCCCTGAATGGCTCTTAGAAATAATAAAACCAATGTCATGGCATTATTGTGTTACTATTTCTTACTAATTTACATGTTCTATGTATTGTATTTATTGTATGTATCTATGTATTGTATCTATGTATTTATTTATTTATCAAATTTATATGTCTGTGCCTCTAATAGTGTGATCGTTATGTTTATATGTATCATGGCAGATTATGTAAAATCAGGTATTTCTTTAGGTCTCTCAATAACAAGTAAAAAAATAAATCATTAATGACATTCTGCTACACCACATGCTCTGCCATTTTCTATATGTAGTCATTTTCAAAGAATAGGAATTCTACCAAAAGTCTATTGCCCAAGCTGAAATTAGCTGATTGCAAGATATTCTTTCATTATTTTTCCACTCATTTTTAGTGCATTCGTGTTATCTAGTAATTTTTAAAACCTTAATGTGTTCTTAACCTTAAGTATTTAAAGCAATTCATTCAATGAATATCAACATTTAGACATCATGGATTTATGATGCAAACATGATATATTGTGAATACTGTGGTTCCAAACATTTTCTGCCTCACTTCAAGTCACCATGGAACAGAGATGGAGGACATCTCATAATAGCATGTTGAAAATGACATTATCATTCATTCCAGGATACTGGTAGTGTGCTAGAGAACATTCTGTATGTTTCAGCTCCCATACCCAATACCAGTACTGATAGTTTCTTCTCCTAATTGTGTATTCTCCTTTGTTTTCTATCTTCCCAAATATGACAGTACTTCTCCCATATTATTTGTTTGATTGTTTGTTTGTTTAGATTTTTTGGTTGCCCAATTCTAGTAGACTTGATATGGACTCTTGTAGAATCTTCTGAAATCAAACCTGTCTGCAGGATGAATAACAAAGTCACTAAACAATATGAAGGATTTACGGTTTTTAATTATAAGATTTGTATGACTGCCCATCTAAAAATACAAGTCTGGGTGATTCACAACAACAACAAAAACTCAAATAATAAACACCCTAAAACACAAATAAGCACAAAGTTGGGCACATCAGTCACTCTTTGGAATGCCACATAACCAACTCCAGACATCCTTACTCAATCCCAGTATTTGGTGGCCTTGTGAAAGGCGAAAAAGGGTGGGAGTCTTCTGAATCATTGAATGATTCATAAGGCTGGGGATGTCATGGAAAAGAAACAGTTCAGAAATCCCACTAGATTGCAAAATTTCAGGGAAGGGGTCTGGAATGTGCTATCATATGCAATCTGCTTGGATGGATGGTTACTCTCAGTGAGCTCTATAAGTATTAATGTGGTTTATTTCATATCTAACCATCTGTCCACAGAAAGATTCCCTTGAATCAGTGATTTTGCCAAAATATTTTAGGGTAAATTTTATACTTGTGCATTGGATTTGGAGCTCATATTTCAGTTTTTTTTCCCAAATTATGTTCTGTAACCATAAATCTATTTATAAGCCATTGATGACAAAGGAATATTTGGAAACTCCTTGTTCCATTTTCATTAGCTGAGGCTGCCACATTTGCTAATGGTAATTAAAGTTGTACTTTACAACCTTTCAAATTCAGTTTTTCCCAGATCAGTTCTGAATATCTCAAAGTACCAAGGCTATCACAGTTTGCCTGCACCTATTTTTTTTACCCAGAAGCCTCTTGTCCATGATAGCACATCATAATTACCATGAATTTCTTTCCATCCTTTGAGATAAAGCTGGGTGTTATAGGTATAGAAAAAGGAGCATAGAAACATCTGGTTCCTCCCTTCCCCTCCTTTTTTTTTTTTAAAAAAAATCCTCCCTTCTATCCTCTCCTGGTGGAAAAATGGTGTTCAAGATTATCAGTCCACTGTTTTTTCAGTCCAATCTATTGGCAACAAGCAAAGAGAAAGAAAAATACAACCTCTACTCTGAGGACTGGAATATGATTGTTTGGATGTAATTTCCAGCCTCCAACAAGTGGCATTTCACCAAAATTCCTCCCTGTCCAGAATAAGGCATAAACACCTCATTTTAAAAATCAGTGGCTGGGTTGATGGCCCTCAGTAAGGAGGCAGTGGAGGTGTCAGCTCAAGTGACACAGAAAGAGAGACAGAAACTTCTGGAAAAAAATCCTAAATGAACTCTTCCTATTTTTCTAAGGGAAGCATCAGCAATTATATTCAACATTCAAATTCAATGAGCGTTTATAAATTGTAGCAACAGGGGTGATGGATCAGGCAAAGCTGAGGGAAGGAGCAGGAAACAAGTGGTGATTACTCTCTCTAGTGTGGATAGGATCTCCATACGCATTGCAAAATTAATCTGCCTAAAACCACAGCTGGGTGTCAACATTACATTTTTTTTTTGTCACAGCCAGGAGATGGTAACCTCAGAATTAAATTAGCAATATGAAAGATGCCAGCTCAGACAGCAACAAATGCTTGCCCTATGGAAATGTGTGCTTTTGTATGTGTACACATGCATGTGATTTATTATTATTTTTTAACCACCTTTCTATTACTAATTTTCAGGAAGCCAGCGTCTGCCTTTGCTTTGCTGTCTGTTTTCATAAGATGGTTCAGACTATAGAGTGATGTATCCAAATACAAATAGTCATAACTTGTTATACATTCCACAGTAAGGCAATAAGATCATTAGGCCAACTCAAAAAGTGACAAAATATTAAGCATGTTTTTTTCAGTTTTCATAATCAAGAAGACAACCAGCAAACAATAAATAAAAGGAGGGGACAAGTGACTGATGTTCAAGATTTACCCACTGTCTCAAGATTAAAAGAGGGTAGAGCTGCAGATATTTGTTTCATGTTCTACCAAGTGCTCTGGAGCTTTCAATGGATACCTAGGATGTCTGGGTTAAAAACAGCTATCTTCACCATTACACAAAATGTACAGGGAACAAGAAAAGTAAGGGGAAAGTAAACAAAAAACCAATAAAAGCTGTATTCCACTTGCTGGCACTTTTATCACTTCCTCAGACCATCTTCACAACAAGGATTTGTACAAACATTAGCATTTCCATGGCAAAACATTTGCTGTCCAATGAAATGAGAGGTACCAGAGATGTTCCATAATATCCCTGAGGTGGGAGCATGTAGGGCCATCTCTTGGACTTTTGTATGGTACTGTATATAACATAGCACATACTGGACGTACAGCACATTTCAGCAAACTATTCTTGATGTAATCTTCTGGCTTTCTTTCTTTCTATGAGAGTAGAAAAAAGTTGCTCATAAATATTTAGTCCTATTCCTGGATAGGAAATTACACTTTTTTAGCATTTCCAGAAACTGAAAATTATCTCAGAGTTCTCAGAGTTTAATTTTTCTGTAAAATGGTTTGATCAAAAAACCCAAAACATTTTCATTTTGTATCAATTTAGGAATACAGACAGGAAAGTAGCTGCACTGTTTCACACGTTCAAAAGCTTTGCAGAAGTCATAAATGCATATCCATCCCAAGAGATTTGACCATAATACCATACCTTTATTTTGATTCTATAGCACCATTTATATATATATAAATTTGTATATATACAAATTTATATATACACCATTTGTATATATATATATACTGAGTAAATGGGGGAGGGGCATAGGTGGGGCAGGCCTACCCTGCCAAGAAACTAAAGGAATCTTCCCATTTCAATTTGTCATATTATCTCTGATCTCCACTGCCTTTGCTACCCATTTCTTCTGGGGAATTGTAAACATCAGATGACGCTGGGCTAAGATGTTCATGACACGTTCTGTGAGGTTCTTCATCTCCTTTGGCAGTTCTAGGAAATAGATCCCATAGAGAATGTCTAATTTTATAGGACCTTAAGGTTGTGCCAATGTAGGATGATAAGAAAGGAATCCACTCACCTGACCTGTGTTATTCCCTTTTTGCCTCTCATTGTCAGCTGTCATGTTGCTTCAACTTCCATTTATCTCTATGACATTTCCCAAGATATTCCATCCTTGAAGTGTAGGTTTCCATATACAGTGGAGTTTATCTGCATAGCAAAGTTCTTAGCTTTGCAGGATTTTCCTTCCCTGTCAGATCTATTCCTGGGTGGCTTTCTCAAATTTCTCCTCTTTTCTTTTCCCAACAATCCTCTTTTTAACAGAGTAGGGCCAATCTTCCTATTTTCCTCTTCCTGATTCTTATTCATTTCTAATTCCTCCAACAATATTTTCCTTTTCTATCATAAGCTTGAACAATATGTCAAAGCACACCAAAAGGGAACGGAAAACATTTCTCCTCTCTCACCATAATGTCAGTTATCAAGGTTTTAAATTCTGAAGAAATAAAGTTACACCTTCCCCCCAGTGTTTTTCCAATCTATCTCAAAAGCCATCTCTGATATTAGAAAAACAATTTACATTTTATAAATAGTGGTAGTTTCATAATAAACTCTTACCTTTGAGGAATCACATTTATCCTTGGTTCGGTAAGTCAATTTCTGGAAGAAATTTAGTTCTTCTTGCTTTGCCATTCATCCATTCCCTCCTGCTCCAGGCAAAGACATAAATAATCTTTTTTTAAAATCCTTAGTCAATCTAGTAATACAAAAATGAAGAAACCTTGGCAGATGGAATTTGATTCAGTGCAGTCCAAACAACAGAATCCTTGAGACTCCTTACTCAGAAATATCCAAAGCACAAAAAAAGGAGGATTAAAAAAAAAAAAAAAAGAGGGAGAATAGAAAACCGGTGTCTGTGTGTGTGAGCGTGCAAGAAAGAAAGTGAATAAACTTGTTTTCTGTTGTGGTTTTCAAAAGACTTGTTTTGAATCACTGAGCGCAGCAGCCTGCAGGCTTTTCAAGCAGCTGGATCCCATGACATCCCGGGGTATCACAAGCATGTGGGTTGAGCAAGTCTTCAAGTTCATTTTAGCAGGAATCTTGCTTTGGTGTAGATGTACATATGTATGTAAGAGGAAAAGGTGGAAGGATTACCCACCCACACATGCACACATACACGCATGCACAAAGAGAAGTATGGGGGAGAAAAAGCAGAAGGCTGGGAGGGGGGAAAACGCGGCAGATTGGAATGATCTCATAAAGTGCTCTAGATGGCAGAGCCTCACCGGCTTGTAAAACAAGCTGTGTGAAAGTGGGAGGAGGAAGAGAGAGAGAGAGAGAGAGAGAGAGAGAGGGGTGGGGGGTGGGGGGGTGGAGAGAATCCACCCTCGCAAGCAGCTCGAGCTATTCTGCTCTCACGTCTCCTGATGCTGTGGCACAGAAAGAGGAAAATGTTGTTGGAGGAATTAGAAATGAATAAGAATTAGGAAGAGGAAAATAGGAAGATTGGCCCTACTCTGTTAAAAAGAGGATTGTTGGGAAAAGAAAGGAGAAATTTGAGAAAGCCACCCAGGAATAGATCTGACAGGGAAGGAAAATCCTGCAAAGCTAAGAACTTTGCTATGCAGATAAACTCCACTGTATATGGAAACCTCTTTCTGTGTTTGGATGGATGGAAGGAAGGAAGGAAGGAAGGAAGGAAGGAAGGAAAAGAGAGGGAGGGAGAGATGGGAGGAGAAAGACAGAGTAGGAAGGAGGGAGAGAGAGAAAGTGAAAGAAAGGGAGGGAGAGGGGAAGAGAAAGAAAGAAAGAAAGAAAGAAAGAAAGAAAGAAAGAAAGAAAGAAAGAAAGAAAGAAAGAAAGAAAGAAAGAAAGAAGTCAGGGGAGAAGGAAAGGGGAAGTTAGAGTTAATCCACATCCCCCAAACTCTGACTCCAAAGGCAGCAGCCTGCCAGTTTTCTCTCAATCTTGGTGTTCAAAGGAAGAGAAGACTCTCTGCTGTAAAAAGAGAGTCTGCCAGGCAGACCAGCAGGCTCCAGATGGAGTAGGGAGAAGCATCAGCAGGAAGCTTGTCCCTTTTTTGTAACAGAGGGAGGGAGGGAGAGAGAGAGAGAAAGAGAAGCCTGTTGTAGATACTAAAGAGGAACATCCTTTTCATGAACAGTTAAAAAAATGATGAAAAAAATGCTAAAATGATGATGATGATGATGAATGATGATGACAATAACAACTATTATTATTATTATTATTATTATTATTATTATTATTATTATTATTATTATTGTTGTTGTTGTTGTTGTGTTGTTGTTTTGTTGTTGTTGTCATCATTATCATCATCACTATCATTATTATTATTATCATTATTATTATTATTATAAATAAAGATTTTTTTAAAAGAAAAAAACCAAAGAAGAGCTCTTAGGTTTGAGCTAGGGGATATTTTAGAAACTTCACTAGGAGTTGTCAGAGGGGATCTTGAATTCTTTGGGTAATGAAGGGCGAAAGTCAACATTGAAGGAATAAAAATAAAGAATATTCTGTAATCAGGATGGGGGTTAATGATGACTGCAAAGTGCTTGATATGGGGCTGCTCTTGAAGAGCATCCAGAAGTTGCAGCTGGCCCAGGAGGCATGAACAATCAACAATAGGCATACATCATTGGACAACTCCACAAGCTGCACTACGTCCCATTTGGCTAATAAGTGCAATTCAAGGTGCCGATACTCACCAATGTAACTCTTCATGACATGCAGTTGGATTATTTGTGGGACCACCTTTTTACCCACCCCATCAGTTTTGTCAGGAGGAGCATGCAGGACAAGCATGCTCCTCCTGACAAATCATTTTGCGAGTCCCAGAAAGGGGATCTTTTCTATCATAGCAACCGCCCTTTAGGACATTACACCCTCTCAGGTTATATTCTCAATGACTCTGTCAACCTGTCAAAAAGTCTTAAAGATCTGGATGTGTTCCCAAGCATAAGGTTGAGGATCTGTGGGGTATTCTTAGTTTATTAGATTTGTTTTTACCTCAGTGGTCATTATAAATTTTAATGTTTTATTTGTTTTCTGTTATTTGCATGTTTTTTAAAAATCTGTTGTTAGTTGCATGGCATCACTGTGGCACGATGGGCATCTCTATAAATAAATCTAAATAAATAAATATGGACAAAAACCAGGATTTATGTGATGAAGGCAGAATCCTGGCAACCTATGGTTTTCCATGGATCATCATCATGCAGCTCTTCCCCCCCACCCCCAGATATTTGATTGAAGGCTCCTGTTTCCCATTTCACCCTGCTAAAGCCTGATGGAATGCCTCAAACATATATCTATCTTTCCTATTTTCAGAGAATGGCATGTGCGGCAATGCAATATTTTGGGACATGCATATATCATTTGAAGGTAGTTCATGCTGTTTACTGGAAACTCAGGGCCTTCCAGTGTGAGACTTTTGTTTTAAAAAGTTATTTTCCTTTTATTGATTCTTAGATAAATGAAGTTACCCTGAACATGTCAATGATCAATTTAAAGGAGAAGATGTTTATAAATCCCTAAATATACCAGTGAAGCTCTTCTTTATGGCAGGTCTACATTCTTCCACCTTCTCCACCACCACCACCACCCAGATATTAAGCTTCTTTTTTAATGGTCTTTTAGGACTGCAGTAGACATGGTTGGTGATGCTGTAACATGACTGCTAAATACAGGAGTTAATTTATTTTTATTTTTTTGCTGTCAAAATTTAGTTGTGTTGTCCTCTGCAATTTGGAGGCTTTGAAGAAGAGCCAGGATCCCCCTTCAGTGCTAGAAAAAAGATAAAACATCTTTTTAATTTTGTGTTTCCTTTATCATTTTTCTGCCATTTTATGTTGTTTTTTAACCAAACATCTATTCAAAACCGACTTACACGACTTGTCCTCTAAGTGCAGTTCATTGTCCATGCAATGTGAGTTGTCTCTTTCTTTTTGTTGTTCTGCCCTAAGAAAATCAAAAGGGTTATATCATCAAATTTTGCCGGCAGGTAATGATCTAAGTGTAAATGCAGCACTGCATCCTAACAATATTTTTCCAGGCTTCTGGAACATTATACAGCATTTATTAGTTATGTTGAATGGGCCAATAGAGGCTGGAACCTAAAAGAATCTGGAGATGCATGTTTCCTCATAGCTATATTAAACTATACATTATGATTTTTACTCCTTTGGTATTGTAGTATACCTGTTGGTCACACAACACATTGTGAACTTGTTTGGGCTTTTTCAAATGGAAATAGTTCTGCTGAAATTACAACTCTTAATTTGCACAGACACATTGTTTGTCACATTATTTGTGAGTAACAGTGTTCTCTTAAAATGGGGAAAATATCTGTGCATGAGTTCTCTAGTGTAGCACTGTCTTCTGATGTGATTTTTAACAACAACAACAACAACAACAACAACAACAATAATAATAGTACAAGTAAAGCAGACTGTAGAAGAAGAAAGACACAGCTCGAATGACTACATCCAGAAAAATAAAAGAGCCAATGATTAAGGAAGTACATAAAGGAGGCCTTTTGAAGACAAAAGCTGAACACAAAAAAAGAAGTAATTGAGAAGCGAACTGAGAAGTGAAAATTGGAAAAGCAAAGTTATGCATGGCCAATACCTTGAAAATATTGAAGGCAAAGCTGACCAAAAGTTTACCTGTAAGTGGCTAAAATCAGGAATACTGAAAAAAAGAAACTGAAGGCTTTATTTTGGCTGCTCAAGAACAAGCCTTAGCCACAAATTGCATAAAGGCAAAGTTCAGCATGTCACTACCAGCAGCAAATGCCACCTCTGTAATGAGAAAGATGAAACAGTTGACCATTTAATCAGTGGGTGCAGCAAAATTTCACAAACTGACTATCTAGAATGCCATATCCGAGTGGCTAAAATCATTCACTGGAAACTGTGCCAAAAGTTTGGATTTGAGTATAGTAACAACTACTGGGAACATCAGGTTGAGAAGGTTCTAGACAATGAAAAAGTCAAGATCTTGTGGGACTTCAGAATTCAGACTGACAGGCACTTGACCCACAACACACTTGACATAACAATAGTTGAAAAGAAAAAGGTTTGGTTCGTTGACATTGCAATACCTGGTGATGCACAAATTAAAGACAAGCAGCAAGAAAAAAAATCACACAGTACCAGGACTTACAAATTGAAGTTAAGCAACTTTGGGAAAAGAAATCATGTGTTATCCCAATTGTAATTGGAGCTCTTGGAGCAACACCTAAAAGGCTACCTCACTATTTGGAAATTCTGAATTTATCAGACTTGAATACCCTGCTTGTTCAAAAAAAAAACCCCACCCTACTTGGAACAGCTTATATCCTCCGACACTACCTTAACAGTTCCTAGGTCCTTGGTTAGGACTTGAGCTGTTGAGCTATCAACCAGCCCCAAAGGCTGTGAATCTCACCAATTAACAACAACAACAACAACAACAACAATAATAATAACAATAACAATCTTTCAAATCAGTGTTGACTCCTGGCAAATCCCTTCGAACCTTATAAAGATTTGCGGGAAGTAGTTTAATTTTACTTCCTTTTTAGGACTGAGAATGATTGTTCAAAGTTACCCAGCTGGCTTTGTGCCTCAGGCAGAATTAGAATTCACAGCTTCCCTCTTTTTAGTCTGATATTTTAACCACTACACCAAATTGGCTCTCCCATATGATTTCAAGTTCACTATATTGGCTTCTTCTTAGAAATGGGATATCAACAGTGATAGTATTCAGCAGGTTCTGACCAGTTCTGGAGAACCGGTAACAGAAATTTTGAGTAGTTCAGAGAACCAGCAAATACCACCTCTGACTGGTGATTTTACAGTATCCTTCCCCTGCCATGCCCACCAAGCCATGCCCACATAACCAGTAGTAAAAAAATTTGAATCCCACCACTGGATATCAAGATGTTTCGTACCATATAGCAAAACTATATTATCTTGCAGTAGAATCCATGTATTCCAAAAACTTCGATTTTTAACAGCCACCTGTTTCTTCTGACTACCACACTCATCAAAATAGAAAAAGCTTTGGATCTTGATTATAGGAAATAAAAGAGGAAAAACACTGCCATTTGGATTGAAACAATGACTGCAGTTCAAATACCTGCTTTTTGGAAATGTTTGGAGCTTTCAGTGAAGTTTCAAGAGAAACATCCTTCAAAACAAAATTGGAAATGGCACCAGTTCTTGTTTCTAAGCATCAAAGTGATATGGCCATGGCAATTCACAGTGTAAAAAACTGCTTCAGTGAATGCACAGTAGATGTGCAGAAACCTCTTTCTTTGAATCAAAGTTGCTAGATGAGACAGATCAGACAGACTGGCCTTATTGCTTTTCACATAAGCCAAGTCATAGCCACTTTGCATGCCTCCTATTTTCAAGGAGTCTACACCAGAAATATCTTCCATTTTCCCACTTAGAATATAGTCTTCGATCAGAAAACCAATTTTCATATTATTATTTTTATCTTTCTCCTTCAAGGAAGCTCTATTTTGGCTCTGAATCTCTACTTGTCATATTGTTCTATAGAATGACTTTTGGGAGAAAAATATAGAGATTTCCTATACAATGAAGGAAAAATAAGTTACTTCTGGGGATGCCTGATGCAGAAATTGGATTCCTATTTGCGCTGTGAATAACTTCATTGGATCGGCTATTTTAAAGTGCAGAAAGCCTCCTTTGAACTTCCAAATGAATTATGTCTAACATAGGAAATGTACCAATCTGGATATAAATAACCCAGCCAAACAGCACAAGTTGTACAAACTATATCTCTTCTCCTATATTTTAAAATTAAAATACCCCTGGTCATTTTCTGTTTTGGGTGGTAGAAGACGGTCAACAAAATTATCATCTCATTCATTTAGCAAACTGAATAAAGATCTCTTCCTCCTCCTCCTCTTCCTCCTCCTCCTCCTCCTCCTCCTCATGGGTTGTTGCATTTAACTTAGGCATGCATATAAAAATTTACTTCAACTCCTGCTAACCTACCCATCATTGCAGAGAGAAGGGTTGGAGAGTGTTCCTTGATGAGCAAAAAGAAAAAGAAAAGTTGGGAATGTATACCAAGTTTATATACTCTCAAATGATCACACATAAAGAAGATTATCCAGCTAAAGCAGGCAAGTACTTGCATTTCACAACACTGATATAGGACAATGCAAGGGATGGATGATTACTTTAATAACCACAACAAGCAAGCATTGTTTCATTCTATATGGGAGAAGGCAACAATAAACATACCCTGTATTTTACCAAAATGGTAAAATGGACCCAATGCAAAATTTTGAAATAGACAAAACATGCAAGCAAGGTGTGCTGTTTATGAAATTCCAAAATTAGAAATAATAATGAGAAAAAAGACTATGGACTATTTGGCCAAAATCAAATCAAATCACATTTATTATTTTAGAAATGTATAGCCCAGGAAACAGAGATGAAGCAGGAGAATTACATCAATTTCTGCCAATCCGTTGATGTCTTCCTTGCTAGAAGAGACTTTAAACAATTAAAATGGCACATATATAGATGGACATCACCAGATGGACTACACAAAGATCAAATTGACTATATTGTTGGTACACAAAGGTGGAAGAGCTCAGTTACAGTAACAAAGAAATGGCCAGAGGCTGAATTTGAAATGTATCATGAACTATTCCAATGCAATTTCCAAATCAAAATGAAGCAAAAGAACAACCAGTTTTTACAATATGATTTTGAACATATACCTACCATAAAATATTAGAAATTGCTTTGAAATTACTGATAGGAAACAAGATGAACTATTAAATAAAATCAAATAAATTATTAAGGATGAACGTGAAGAATCTATAAAAGATCAAGGCCCAGAAGAAATCAAACTGGGTATCTGAACAGATAATGGTAATATCCAACAAGATAAGAATATCATGGAATACTTGAGCATACCATGGATAATTAAATAAATAAACAAATAGATTATTGGGAAAAAATACCAAATTAATTCAGAATTCCATCTTTGGGCAGGCTAATTTTGAAACCAGATTCAAATTATCATATATTGCAATAGAAGAGGATAATCACCATCAATGGATTTGATTTCAGTGCTGATTGGTAAACTATTGAAAGAACTGAAGGGCCAGGTTGAGGACAGATCATCCTAGAGAAAGCCTATCTGTGTGGTCATTGAGAATTGATACCAACCTGATAATATATAATCAAATCAGACTATCATGAATAGAAAAAATTAGACCACAATCACACAAATATATAAATAAAAATAATCAAGGCAAAATAGTTATATTATGTATATATAACAATACATATACATAACATAATTTTTCTTTAACTTCCATACAGATTTTGAAGACAGCATATTGACTGGGTCAATATATTTTTTACACAATGCTAGCAATAATAATACAATTAAGTATACATAATCCTAGTCTTCTAATTTCTGACTTTAACCTGCCCATTGTATTTATAAGTCACAATAATATTTCTTCATGCAGTATGTTTGTTATCCCCTGTTAAATCACCAGTATTTTATTATTTTAAAAATTACTTAATATATGACTCCATCATAAATCCACTATCCCAATTGTTTAAAAACACCAATAAGACTGATCATTAACCAAATTTAATCAATCCTGGGATTATATCTCCAATCCCCTAAAATTATAAATTTCAATATATTTTTACATATCATTAATAATAATAATAATAATATAGTTAGGTAACCACATCATAGACTTCCACTTTCTAACTTTAATTTGCTTATGATTATAGTAAATTATATTATCTATCTGTATATATTCTACTGTTTTTCCAAATTATATTTTCTATTTCTTTTAATTTCTAATACATTCATCATATTGAGAGATTATATTCTGAAGACATACAAGGAAATTATGAGTATTTCTACAATGGCATGAACTGTACAGAGAAATGGAATGCTCCAAATTCCACAATTCAAAGAGGAATATCTGCTGAGGATATTTTTATTTGGATTCCTGCATGGGGTAGGACTTCCCCAACTCTCTGATTCTGCAAAGCCACACCAAATGTTCATCAACTAGAAAAGGAGACAATCATCAGCAAATCAGTCAAACCAACTCTTAAAACACAATAAACCTAATAAATCCTAAAAATTCAATGCAAACTTGGATTAATACGCTTTGAATAAATGACCCCAACTGTATTGGCAAATTTTCTATGGGAAACACAGTAATGCAGGGCAGTCAAACTCCTGGCCCATGGGCCAGATACATCAGGTGATGGCCACATCCATGCTCAATTTAGCAAAGGGGGAAAGTCCCAATACGTCACATGATGCCACTGTGATAATGCGCGTTTGACACCCCTGCAGCAATGCAAACACACACCTTTGTAGTTATCTGCTTTCTTTCACCAACAATTAATCCCTGCTAATGTACTACTACTCAGACTGGAAAATAGTAGGAGCAATGTATTCAAATCATACTCACAAAACAACATCCCAATCACAGTCCTTGGGACTATAAGAATATTTGACATATTACCCTTCATAATAACAAATTTGATTCTAAGGTTGCTGTGCTTCCTTTTGGCCTCAAAACAAATTATTGCAATATAAATGTTTTTTCTTTAAAGTCAACCCTTTGACTCAGTCACTCTCAGCTGCAAAGTCAGGCATCCTCAAGGGAATTCAAATCTTTTTTTCTTCAGTCCAGCAGTTCTATGAACCTGCTGTAAAGATTTCTCCTTCAGTGTCTAGTTGAAGGACTCCACAAGTCCACAGTAATATCCCTCCATTCCTAAACTTACACATTGTAATCCAGGCACTGCCAAACCAACCAACTTCTGATATGCTATATTGAACATGTATATTTAGTTTTGCAGGTTGAACTATATGTTCTTCCCATTCTTTCTTCTGATCTGAATCCTGCTTGCAATTTGTCTCATGCCACTCATCTCCTTCAGAAATCCCCCCATTACCAACTGTGTCAGCTGCCAGTCTTCAAGTTCTTTCTAGGGTTCACTGCAGTTCAGAATAGTTAGCCAGCCAGTTTATGAATTCCCCTGTGCAATTCAGTGAGTATTTTAAATTTGGCTTTATCTACATATACAATATTACAAGCTAGCTATTACTCAGAAGATAATTGCTCTTAATAAGAGAAAAGCATTCTTTGTTGAAGAATGAATTAAACAGCCAACAGTTCTATTATGCTGCTTCCATCCTTTACAATCATGTAAAGGAAACATTTCCTCTACAAAGAAATTGCTTAACCTCCCTTCTTGAAGTGTGATCTTTCATTAGAAGGCACCTGTTTTGTCTACAAGAGGGGAGGGCACTTTTCCAAGCCTTGGGGCCAAATTTATTTATTTTTCACATTTCTGAACCACCCATTTCCTTCAAATGCAAATGTAAGCCAATGGCAAAAAATGATCTATGCCCAGTATGCATACTATACCTACTCTGAGTCTTTTCCCACCAGTTTTGATATAGGCAACTGTTAGATCTGGAGCGTGGGCGCAAGGAATGGAGACGAGGCATCGAATAGTGACTTCAACTCTTTATTAGTGACTTCAGAACAGAGCGAAATACTGGGGCAGCAGCAGCTCCTTTTATAGAGCTGGCTGCTGTCACAATAACCAATGATTTGAGTTTGCCGCGCTGGGAGCGTCCAATCAGCGGCGACCCGCTAGTAGCCAATCAGATCAGCCAGAAATGACCAATCACGATCCGCTGTTTGCGGGCCAATCAGAAGTGCAGGATTACGAGCCTGCTGTGGAAGCAAAACTATTAGGATTTTAAAATAACGCGTTTGCTTAGTTCGTAACAGCAACATTACTCATGGTGAATTAAGGCCCTCATCGCAATCCTTTTCTGACATACAATTGATGGAGCAGTTATCATTTTATAAGGGCCCAATGACCATAAAATAATAAAAGAAGTCTAATAATTAAGCACAGTAATTTGGCACTGAGATGATATACAGGAGGAATTGTCAAACATAGGTAGCTTCACACATTTTAGGCACAAAAATAACAGTGGATATATTTTTATTCCTGAAATAGGATAGGCTAATAATTTAGGATTTAAGAATAGCAGTATAGTAAAATAGGACCTCAATGCAGGAAAATGCTTATGTTCAGCCAAAAGGCTTCCCCTTCTAGTGTAAACAATCAGTTGCAATACATACAACCAAAAATAGAAATGAATATATGAATGAAGTTAACCTTTCATTGGCTATGCCCCACCACCATACTTCCTATTTGCCAGTCATATGCAAAAATAGCTTCTTTATGTTTTCCTTATTGCTGGCAGTCTTAAACATGCTTTTGTTGTGGTATTATTTATAAGCTTTTGAGATTGGATTTCAAAGGATGCTGTTCAAAAATCATTGCTGAATCTGGTGAGTGTGTCAACAGGTGAATGTGTCAATCAAGCAACACTCACTCTTTCTGTTTGAAACAGGCCAATTGTTAAATGTAGAAATTCTAGTAGCAATAGCACTTGTACTTATATACCACTCCATAGTGCTTTATAGTCCTCTCTAAGCAGTTTACAGAGTCAGCATATTGCCCCCAACAATCTGCATCCTCATTTTACCAACCTCAGAAGGCTGAGTCAATCCTGAGTCAGATTCAAATTCCTGGAATGAGCAGTGAGTTAGCTTGTAGTACTGTATTCTAACCACTGCACCACTATGGTTCTTATATTATTATAGTACTGCATGAACTAACAAATATACACTCAATCTACTTTTCAAAAGAGAGAATCAAATGAGTGTCTAATGGTTGATGTTGGCTGGGGAATTCTGGGAGTTGACAGTCAGACATCTTAAAGTTGTTAACTTTGAAAAACACTATTTTAGTACATCCCACACACACACCTTCCCCCGCAGCCACAAGTGACCACGTATTTATGTACACCTGTTTGAAATAGTGGTGGGATTCAAAAAAATTTACTACCAGATCTGTGGGCGTGGCTTGGTGGGCATGGCAGAGGAAGGATACTGTAAAATCTCCACTCAGAGGGCGGTATTTGCCGGTTCTCCAAACTACTCAAAATTTCCTCTACCAACTGGTCAGAACCTGCTGAATACCACCTCTGGTTTCAAGCATTTTTCATGACAGGTTAATGTGGTCAAACTAAAGGGAAGGGGAGATTAAAACAAAGATTATTAATAATCTTCCTAAGAAGTCTCAAAACCTTTCTGTTCATCATGATGCCAGGTGTGCATCACAGCATGTGGCCTGGAATATATCACATCCCAGAAAAAACCGTGAATGTAGCATGCCAGTAAAATGACACCTGAAGGTTTTTCATTAACCTTGCTAAATGAAACCATGCTACTAAACTGGGTGAAATTAACTTGGTGCTCAGAGATGTTGGGTATATGGTGGGCAATTCATCCATTGAAAAAGCATACAGGATGAGTCTGCTACTTTTCAGGAGTCATCTTTCTTGGTTTCCTTCTCAATTTTCTGTCAGTCTGTCTGCCTGTGTCTATCTGTGTATGGAGGATGTCTGTCTGTCTATCTGATATCTATATTGGGACAAGGCAGAAAAAAATGTGAACAGATTTTCTGAGGGTGGTGTATAACCATTAATAATGTGTGTCGTATAATCACTTTCTTTTATTGCATGACCAACAGGAGTAGATGCCTAACAAGAGGAAATGAAAAAAGTGAATATCTAAAGTACCTAGTAAAAGGAATTTAGCATATGCATCTTCTCCTTTCGTGGCATGCAGTGCATGGAATTGAGGGGGAGTTTATTGGAATCATCATTGGGTTCCACAGTGGGGATTTAGAGAACATCTGTGACCCATTTCAAAGCATCAGTTCCATTGTTTTCAACAAAGGGTTCCAATTCAAACTATGTATTTGATTCAAGGAAGTGTATTGCTCCAATTCAGCTCTTTGAATAATGGTCAGTTGGTTTTTATCAGCTACTTTCATCTGGTCTGCTATTGTGGATGTTGTTAAATTAAAATGTTTCTTCAAAGCTTTGCTCTGTCCTAGGTCAGTAATGTCCTGTTTTCTCCTTTCTCTTTTTGCATTATTGAAAAAAAAAAAGATGCCTGAATGCATCTGTACAATTTTATGCTGGAGAGTTAAACCCACATTTAATTCAAAGGTGTAATGCAGGGGTTGACAAACACATTGTAGGCTTTAGAGCAAGGTGACCTGGACAGAAACACAGCATGGGCAAATGGTTACAATTCCAAGAACTACTGTAAGACATCTGTGAGCTAGCTTGGCTCTATGTCAGTGTTTTTCAAACTCAGAAACTTTTAAGAAATGTGGATTTCAATTCCCAGAAATACTGGTTGGAGAATTCTGGAAGTTGGAAGTCTACATATCTTAAAGTTGCTGAGTTTGAAAAACACTATACTACATTAATATTCTCAAGAGGAATACTTGCTATTGCACAATTTTGTGAACATCTGATGGCAGCTTTCCCAATAATTCCCTGCATAATAGCAAACTACACCATAATATTTTCCTAAACTACTGGCAATTAAATCAATGGATAGATTAGACAATTTATTCCGAACTGCTTTTGGTCTTATTCATTTTTTTAATCCAAATGTATCATTTGGGGTCTTCTTCCTTTAGGCCTCATATTTTATCATCTCTGTGAGCTCTATGGCTTAGATCTTTCTGAAATTTCTTCTCTGCCCATATTCAGATTGGTTTTTTTTTTTTTTTCAATTTTGTCACATGCTGTATTGGAAGCACATGCCCCAGATACCTATGTTGCTTGGGTTTTAAAATATACAGAAATCATAGCATGTTAAAAATATACATGTTGATTCATCTTGTTAATTAGGCTGATGGAAGAAGGAATTCAAAATACAGGAAAGTCATTAAGTTGCTCTAATAAATGTACTCCAACTACCAACAATGTATTGCCTTGATATTTGTAGGCTCTATTCTTGGAGTTCAACATCCCTTTTTCTCTTTGTAAGCTCTAGTGTCTTGGAAATAAAAGCGAATATATGTGTCCCAGAATGATGTTGCAAGATCCAATCTGGTCAGTCACCAGGACCAGAGGTTTTGTCTTCCAAGCTTTCAGACTCGTACTGGAGTCCATCTTCAGGAAACTTCTCGCTAGCAGAGTGTGTACTGTTCTGTGTGTGGTATTTATAGTGCCTGTTGTAAATGGCTTTTTAGATGTTGGTTGGGATGTATTGACGGCTGGCTTTTAAGTCATTGTTTGCTTGTGCTGCCCAACCTTTATCTTCTAAGTATTTGATAGATTTGTGGTAAATCAGCACTCCTGTTGACTGACAAAAGGCCCATTTCTCAGGCTCCAATAACTTCTCTGGCTGTTTTTGTGCCTGCTCGTCTAACAATCTTAGTTGATGCAAAATTGAATGTTTGTCATTGTTCATTACAATATTAGGCTACTAATGAGTTTGGGTCTCCTCATCTGATTGCTCACGTGTTCTTGCAATCTGGTGGTTAGCTTCCTTCCCATCTGTTTACATAGTCACAGGGGCATTCTGTAGATTACATTGGAAGTATGTCTCACCTCCAAGCAATCTTTGCAATGTGTATGGATATTTAGTGTCTTGGGTCTATGAGAGAGACAGAGATTCAATGGGTGACGTCTCATATTGACTCAGCATTCTGTAAGAAAAATTGCCTATTATGTCTCATCCAGCTAATCAAGGCATTCATGCAGGCATGGCTGGATTTCATTTTTCTCATCTAAGGAAAGTATGTTGATAAAATACATTTTAATTAAAACATTTAATATTCAGGAATATGTTTGACTTAACAGTATACTGGCTTTCTGGAGGTATAGTTCTGTTAGTAATATTCTGATTTCAGATAATCCTAAACAACAAGCATAAAGGACTGCTTTAAAGCTATTTGTACTCCTTCCATTAACAGCTTGCTAAAATAAGAGTCTTTTTCATATGGGAGCTTAAATAAGAAACTGAAGTGGGGGGAAACACAGTCATATCTATGGATTCATTCAAAATGAAATAGGCTTAATTAAATTAGAGTGTTTTTTAAGATAAACACTCTAACCAGGTATTTTTGTTAATGGGCATGCTCCTAGGATCAATCAGCAAATCCAACCAAGTTAACAATTATCTGCAGAAGTCCTTAAGAAAATTGATTGGGTTATTTGAGGAAAGTGTCTTTTCCAATTCTGGTTCAGGCTGATGTGATCTATGCTTGCTGTCCTGAGACTCAGATCTAAAAGTTAGCACATTTTAAACTCATACATCAGTCTGTGGTTGAACCCCTTTGCATCCACGAAGAAACCATCTGTGACTTAAAGGAGATTCTCCACCCTTATATGCAGCGGTCTAAAGCATCTTCAATTCAGGGGTGGAATGTATTCAGGGCAGTAGATATGGTTGATAATTCAAGTGGAGGGTTAAATAATGGCATTCACTAATCAAATTACTAATTGAATTCACTAACTGGTAGAAGAATTAGTTGAAACCCATACTCAGGACTCTTAAACACAAGAAGAGTTAGCTCAACATGCACTCCCATTCACAGACAATGGGGAAAAATTAGCTCAGACAAGTGC
The DNA here is from genome assembly GCA_004319985.1 of Emydocephalus ijimae. Classification (NCBI taxonomy): domain Eukaryota; kingdom Metazoa; phylum Chordata; class Lepidosauria; order Squamata; family Elapidae; genus Emydocephalus; species Emydocephalus ijimae. The sequence continues at coordinate 1,488 of BHEV01031638.1, read as the reverse complement.
TTACATTCAAATGCATTAGCAATTTTGTTTTGCATACACAGGCAAGTAAGAAAACCAGTGGGGGAAATCATCAGACTTTACAGAGAATAAAATGACTTGGTTAGCATTCTCATCCTCTCATGTACAGAACGTGAGTTCTAAATATTTTAATAGTATCAAAGAGAGGATGGAAGAAAAGAATCACTCTTAGGTTCTACAATCTTCAAAGGAGATAGCATCATAGAACCATTTTTTTTTCTCACACCAGCATCCTGGAATGGACAGTTCAAAGATTTCTTATATCAGCTTTTCAGCAGGGTGATTACTATAAATTAGAAATGCATCGGATGTATTTATCAATTTTATTCACGGCTGAAAGCATGCCTCTTACTTTCATTCAATTATGCACAGAAATATACACCAAGCAACAATCAACATCTTTGTTCCTGGTGGCTCCACAAGACTTTTCCAGCTGGGGCACTTTCTTCAGAAATGAAGAAGCAAGCAAAATTGAATCCCCAAGCCAAGCAGGCATATGACACCAGAGCACATCTGGTCCCAGCACATCTAAGCACCCCTTAACAAGTGCATACCTCAGCCAGAAAAACTACAAAGACCTTCCTTTGCCTACATCTGTGAGAAATAACATTCAACAATCAATTAAAGGCTGCCCTGTATTTGCAAAGGAGAATGTCAGGATCTTCTAATATACCTTGATCAGCAATCAAAGGACAATGAGGATGTTGGGGATATTCTGCCTTCCACAGAGAATATTTTGGTATAAAACAACTGCAAGGATCTTGACTGATTATTTTGTATTAGAAAGAAAGTAAAGAGAACTTTCTAATAAACTATGTTAGTTTACTTCCCTTTTTTTCAATTTATTTTGGTTTTATGACATGCCTTTAAAGCAGTGAGGAAAGAAAGTTTCAGTTCAGTTTGACTCCAGACTGGGTCTGACCATTAATTGTTTTTAAGTCAGAGATAAAATTGCCCTTCTCAAATATCACAGTGTCATTCCCAGCTTAAGAAAGACATCCAGATATATTTTGAAATGTATTTTCTGAAAAGAGAAAATGTTTTAAAAAGTTTAAAGACATACCACTAATAACATAATATATACATTCCTGTTTCAAGGTCTATAGACTTTTTTTAAAAAAGAAAATCTTACAAATTAACATGGAAAGTATGGAAGAGAGTTAGGATTTGTCGTGTCCGGAAAAGAAGCCCTGAGGCGGTGTCTTTCATTCAAACTCGTTTATTCAANACCAATCAGCACGCGGGGATTTCGGGTATGCGCGTTAGGACATAGCACCCCTCCCCCCCTGGTACGTTCCTAGGTAGCGTAGTCGCGTAGGTAGGCGGGACTCCGTCTAGACCTACCTGACCTGCGCACTGTAGTTTCTGTCTGGGTTTCTACTGGATCGATCATGTCTCTGGCCGCTCCCTTCTCTATGCGAACCGGCTGGGCTGTCTGGCCGGTTCCCTCTCCGCGGCTCCCACCTGGGC
>BHEV01031637.1:0-26225 GCA_004319985.1 Emydocephalus ijimae | reverse complement strand
TAAGACTTAAAAAAACAACCAAAGAAAAGAAAAATAATTCAAAAAATAAGTATAATACTGGAAAGCAACAGAAAAGGGGGAATACAGAAGAGAGAAATAGAGGTAGAGAGACCAGGGGGCAAAAAGGGGAGAGAGAAGAAGAGAGGGAAGAAGGAAAGGAAAAGAAGTTACAAAGGACAGGAGCAAGATATAAACAGGACCTATTTAGAGATAATGGGTGAAAATCTAACTGAAAAAGGGATTCTGTAAAGGTACATAAGATTGTATTGTTATATTAGTAACAGAAATAACTTTAGAAAATTGGAAACAACGTATGATTAAAATGAGGGATAAAATAGTTAGTGTAATTTAGTGAAATGTTTGTGAATAAAATAAGTGAAATAAAATAAATGAGAAAATTGAATTAGGAAGGAACAGGAACATTTTAATTAGTTAATGTTTTATAAAATATAAGTGAAGGGGAGGAATTAACTATGGAAAGCTTATAATTGTTCCCATAGAAGTATGATATTTAATTGAAAAGTAATGTTAAAGATGTTAAGACTTTAATGAATATTAATATTAATGATAGAATTGAATTGGAATGGATTAAAATGTTGTTTTAATTATATACATTTATAATTTTTTCTTTTTTTAAGAATACCGTGTGTATTTTAAGAATGTACCAAGCAGAATCCGAATGGAAGTTATGTATTATATTGAATGTTACAACTTTAGGAAAAATATATAAAGGCGTCATATTCCAATCAAGAACTACAGGATAAATTTTGTTTAATGAGAAAAGATAATAGATAATTGAAACAGGACAGACAAAAGATATAAATACAATGATTTGAATTGAGATGAGATAATTAAAATAAAATTGAGAAAATTAAAAGAGGGGAGAACTATGCAGAAAATGTAAAATAGGAATAAGATATGGAATAGAATATAAAAATGAGCATGAACCTGAATTTGTATCTGTATGAAGAAATGTAACCCGGGATTACGCTACTTTCAGAAAAGATGTTTTATTTGTATTTTTTTTCTCTTTGTGAAAACTCAAATAAAATTTACAAAAAAAAAAAAAAAAGAATGAGGTCCCTTAGCTTTGACTATTGGGTGCTTTTAATATTATAGTGCCACTGAATCATTGTATGGTTTAACTTACCTGAACTTAATTCATTAAAATTTATTAATTTAAATCCTTAGTGGGGAGGAGTCCATCAAGAAGAAAAAATGTTAGAAATAAAATTAGGTACATTTGGAAGAAAATGAATAATAGTATTAATACTAAATATCATATATTGGAATGGATCTTGGATTCAAGAACCCGGATGGGCAACCAGTGAAGTTATGACCTTTTCTTTTCTTTTTAACAAACAGAATTGGACAAATAAACTACTTTAGAAACTCTTCTCCAATTTCTTATGTAGCTTCTGTTCCTGAAATGTAGACAAATGGTTAGCATTCTTTGAAATGTGGTTTCCCTCAGCAGTGTGCTTAAAAAGTTGAAATGTGGATTACCTTCAGCTTAATGCTGGCTACCTAATGACTGAGTATAATAAATATGAAAGGGATGACTTCTAAAATGGGATTTGTGATCTTGTTTATTAAATAAGATGCCCAACAGAAGTTCCTGTGTTTCTACAGTAAGTCATTCATCAATAATGGTGCTATTATTCCTGTCTTTTGAAGGGTGGCCAATGCTACAAAGATTGCTTTATACGAAACTCCAACAGGTTGGAAGTTCTTTGGAAATCTGATGGATGCAAACAAACTCTCTCTGTGTGGAGAGGAGAGTTTTGGTACTGGTACGTAAACATTTCTACTATTAATTATTTTTGTTACAACATTAGTACCTCATATTTCTTCCCAAACAAGACATCTAGACTTTTAAGACCAACAGAGAGCACATTCATGTAATAGTGGCTAGGTTTACACATTGCAAGAAGTTCAGCTTTAGTTTCTTTGGCTTATCAACCAGGTGACAGATAAATCCAGTCAGTGCTTTTTAAGAAGCCTATTACGTGCTTTTTCATTCTATCTGAAACTAGACATGACTTGGACAACAAACTATTATTACTGCAAGCCAGGTTTTATGTGAAGTTTGAAAAGCATGGCTTGGAGGTAAAATGCAACTCCCATTTGTGATCCCTAGATTGGTGGACTCCAAAATGTTATAAGACATTATAAATGTGCTAAGCACTGCCTAGTGTCACGTCGTGTTATCAGCGACCAGCTGTGGTTCAAGTCTTCTCAGCCTGTAGAGCCCCCGCAGGGGTGAGTTTTAGCGGGACCCTCGCGAGGGTGAGTACCTAGGTACTATATCCAATAATTGACACCAAACAATCCTGAGCTTTAGAATGAGAGAGCACATCGCGTCCGGAGCAGATGGAATGGTCCCGGCCCCGACTGCTTTGTGACACCCTCCTTTATTGTGCTATTTCATGAGGGTGGGGTAAAGAATACAGAATACAAAGAACAAAGAAGTATAATTTCTTACTGCGCCATAGCTAAGGTCTACGTGTTAAGTTGTAGCATGCATGATGAATCGTTTTCTGATCAGGATGTTCTTTTAGACAGAGCGACCTTCTGTAGCTGGCTAGTGCTGCGTGTCTGTGAGCTGTGGGTTAGTTTTAACTATGTTGCAATTTTCTACCAAGGCTGTATGCTAAAGTTTTCTGCTGAGTCTGTATTAGTAGATGCCACAACAGCCTAGCACTGCTTTTACTCCTTGATGTCCCCCTACTCCTTCCCAGCTGGGTCCTTACTCTTACTGCTTTAGAGAGTGTAGTCCTTGATATGCCACTCAAAGCCTGGTGTGGCCCTCAAGCCAACATAAGTTGTTCAGCCTTAGCTTAGCATGATAGATGAATTTAGCCACGATCTGTGAAGTAAGACAAAGTGGTGGGCTGAGAATAATGTATTCAAATCTATTTTACCTGATCAACAGAATTTAGATTAAAGATGTTTCTGTAGAGTAATAATTATAAGTGAACTAATTTGTTCCCATAATAGCTGAATTCTTTGTAATAGCAAATAAGATATGAAATCTGCAAAATATTAGTTCCCACATTGTCATCATACATCTGATATTTGTTAGTGAAACATTACAGAGCTAGATTTTCTATTTGTCTGATTTTTTTCTGCAGTAACATCGACTTTTATCGATGTGCCTTGATTGCAGGAGGGGAACATTCTGTTTCAAAGGTGGAGAAAGACAGGCCTAATACATGTTTGTTTATAAGATGTACAGTATATTACCACCCATCTTATGCAACATAACTCTGGATGGCTCACAAACTCCTATAAAAACATAAAAGTCAGTATGGAAAATTCCTGGCATCAAAATACAATCTTTCTGGGCTCCAGCCTCATGTCACCCTAAGTCTTCTGGGAAACAACAGGTCTTGATGGCTTCTCAAAAGTCCACAAGGGGAGAGTCCTGCCAATTCTTAGGCGAAGGAACAGCTATAAAAAGGAATACCACCTAGGTCCAATTATATGGCAACATTTGACAGAAGGGACCTGGATCTCATCCACTCTGTCAGATCTAATGGAATAGACACTTAGGAAGGGGTATCCCACATATAAGTTGGCTCTGTGTCATTCAGTACTTTAAAGGTGGTCCATATCTAGTGAGCCACATACCTGGTGGGCCACCGGTTATCCAATCCTGCTCTGTTTCATCATTCTTTACATAGATGAAGGATTGATCCCATTTGTATGCTGTTTATCTGTCATTTTTACAGGATCGGATCATATTCGTGAAAAAGATGGCCTCTGGGCTGTGTTGGCATGGTTGTCGATTATAGCTACCAGAAAACAGAGCGTGGAATCAATCCTGAAAGATCACTGGCAACAATATGGGCGGAATTTCTTCACAAGGTAGTAATTCCATAGATTTGAGATTTGTTTTAATTAGAATGGATAAAAATCTCGTTAAGGTCAGCTTCCATGAAATAATATAATTAAAGGACACACATTCTTGGGAAATCAAGAATTCTGTTTTTAAACTCCGTTATGTAAACAATGCAGAATTTGCTAGTAAATTCTAGTAGAGTTCGCTGTTTGAAAGTAAGATTCCAAATTAGAGATATAAAAGCTTTGTGAATGCTTCAGGTTCTCACAATATACAGGACCTGTTTTTCTTCTATCTACTATGGATTTCTAATTTATATCTGGAACTGTTGGGATGTTTAATAAAAAAAAAGTGCCAAAATTTTGTAATATCAACACTATTTTCTTAATTGTCCCATTATTGGGATGACTCAGGAATTCTGGAGTTGAAGTCCACAGGTCATAACAGGGCCATAGTTGCCCACCCCGCTTTACATTAATTTCCACCTACTACAACCCTGTGATGATGTTACAAAATTATGCACTGTCTTTTTAGAAGGTTGGGTAACCCCTAAGATATATGGAGAAAATACATGATTTGTGGAAGAGAGAATTACCATGCAGTCTGCTTGTTCAGTGTAACTAGTTTAGGAAGCATGATGGGTCTTTTTTTGGCCTATGTGTTCTTTCCCCTCCCATAAATATCACCTTTGTTTGTAGCTGCTGTACTTTCTAGGCTGCTTCAGGGACATATCTGCAGAGAGAGATATTTTTAAAAACACTGATTAGTTCCAAGGGTCTCCTCCCACTTTGAAGTAATGGAGGTGAAGAGGTCTCTAGATGTGGATTTTATTTCTCCCCATGCATTCACTTTCTTAAACTTCCTTAGCTTCTTAATGTTGGTCATACCATGACTACATTTGTGACTATGAATATAGTGCATGTCTCAGCAGTTACAGTGCCTGGCTGATCTCATCTTACCTAGGGAATTAAACGGGGTGAGTCGTACATGGTATATGAAGAAAAGACCACTAAGGAATCCCAGGCTAGAGGCCAAAATGAGAAGCTGAAACCTTCTGGATGAAGGCAACAGCAAAGCGGGTCTTATTGTTCCTTCTTACTGAAAGTTACATAGAAGTACCCATACTTCTCATTTGGAGTCAGCTTGGAAAAGATTTCACCAAAAATTACATGCCGAAAGTTGCCATTATATATAGAGATTCTTTATTACAGTCATCATTCTAGGATGTAAAGCATATGGCAAACATAAAACTAATACTTATGAATTAATTTAAGTAAGCATATCAGTCAAATTGTTGAAAATTGTATATATTGGCATGACAAAATGTGATTATGCTTAAAGAAATTGAGAGTCTTTTGATCTGAAAGCAAGAGTTATAAATAAAACTTCTAGGAATGGCCAGGGAATTTAGTTCAATAGGAATGTCGGGTGGTAGGCACCAGGAGACATGCATACGCTGCTGTAGCTCCTGCCCTTTGGAACATCCTTCCTTCAGAGACTATATGGCCCCGACTCCAGGTCTTAAAAACTTGGCTAGTGCCCAGGCCTAGAGTCCCGGAATGTGTCAAGGACACTGTTTCTTAGCTGTACTAAGGATTGTACTCATAATTGTCTCAGCTGTTGTGTATATTCATTTTTGTACTGCTTTAAATTGTTACAATTGTTTTAGAATTGTTCACTGCCCAGAATCACTACACTGAGATAGGAGGCTATACTAATTAGTTAATTAATTAATTAAAATATATGCACATACATATGGATACACATATGTGTATTATGTGTATGTATATGAATGTCTGCATATGCTAGACATTTTCATCTAGCATTTCTCAGAAAACAGTCACACGTGACTCTAAATTTAGAGTCTATGAAACAATCTTTTTCAAACTTAGAACACAACAGCAGCAAACACACCTGTTTGCTGAGAGAGAAATAAGGCCAGTGGGTAGGGGGAAAAAGAAATACAATCTATCATTTATTTTAAATAATGCTAATTAATGCTTGATTTATGGCATTGGTCTGAAGCTCTTCCTTTTTCTGCCTGAAAAGAGGAATAAATGATTGCATACCAAGTCCAAAAACAAAACAGGGGATTGGATGGCTGGTTGCGGTCTGCGTTTCTTTGATCAAAATTTCCTGACTATTCATAGATATGATTATGAAGAGGTGGATTCTGATGGGGCTAACCGGATGATGAAAGATCTAGAAACTCTGTTCTTTGACCGGTCCTTTGTGGGCAAGAAGTTATCAGCTGGTGACAAATCATACGTTGTGGAAAAAGCTGATAATTTTGAATACAGCGATCCTGTAGATGGAAGCATTTCAAGGAATCAGGTTGGCAAAATGTTTAAACCGGAAGCTTTCATATCTGGGGAAAATGCTCTTCTTTTACCAGTATATTTCATGATGTTACTTTTAACCCTGTGCACAGCTAAGTAAAAATTAAACAAAATTCAAATTAAGTTATTTTTATTCGCAGTTGCTGTAAAAGTGAAAAGAACGTTTACCTGAATTTCTAAGCTGCTTAAAGATGGATTTTGGTTTTGATGATAATGGTGATGATTATTTACAGCATAGTAGAAGCACTGATAATTATGTTTTGGTGTTTAGAAATTAATTAATGTTTACTAATAAACAGTTTTTATACAGGTCACTTGATAGCAGTAATTTAGCAAAACAAATCATAGCATACAATCCTTTAATATTCATTATTTATTAGTATCTAGTTGGCCTTGGCTGATATTGAAAGAAAACTAACAAAGTTGGACGATCAATATGAGAACAGAAATCCACCTGGAGATTTCAGTCTCTACACTAGACTGGGGGTCGGAAAAAATGTAAATGCAGACAGATCCATTGTTGCCATCAGCACATTGATATTGACAGCAGGAGTTGAACTCAATGTAAGATAGATATTACTGAAATCCTAGCAATAACAGGAACATTTTCTTTGCTGTGATTCTGGTTCTATTGCTTATTTTAATTAAAGCTTGGCTAGCCTTAGTGGCTTATTCTGAAAGGATATCACCAAGATAAATTATATTTCTCATTGCCAGGATCCTTTGTTTGCTGAACTAGTTTGGTCAAAACGTGTAAAGGTACTTAAGAAATGTAACTTATTTGGGAAAGAATGGTATATAAAATACATAAATTAATGTTTAATTTCTACATAGTTTGAAGTACTTGGAGATCTTCACAGCAAAATAAAAATTAAGAGCTCATCTTTTCTTTTCAGGCATATTATTAAAATTGACATATAATAGCCAGAAGTCAATGAAAGTCAAGTCTTTTTATAAAATAGATTTCAGAAGGCCTGAAATAATTTCTTTCTTTCTTTCTTTCTTTCTTTCTTTCTTTCTTTCTTTCTTTCTTTCTTTCTTTCTTTCTTTCTTTCTTTCTTTCTTTCCAGGGTTTGCGGCTCATTTTTGCTGATGGTTCTCGCATCATTTTCAGACTTAGTGGCACAGGAAGTGCTGGAGCAACTGTGCGACTGTATATTGACAGCTATGAAAAAGACGCACCAAAAATATATGAGGATCCCCAGGTGGGTTGAGTTGCCAAGCGGTGTCACCCTTTTCAGTTTTTTTCCCTAATCTTTTTCATGCACATAAAACCGTTGAAAATGTCATTAGTATTAGAGTCAGGAATCTGTGTTACTTAAATTGTTGGGTCATCGATTTATTGGCTGTGCTGGTGCTGTAATTCTAATTTGTAAACGTTCCTGTGTAAACATTCCAATGGATCAACACTGCAAAGAAAGCAGACCCTGCACTTGTGGGAAAGCAGGGAAAAACAAGGAAGAAAAATAAAGGAATTAAGACTCATTTTGCTTTGTGAGATATTGGAAATATTACAGGCTTCATTTCTATCTCTGATTCCAAGACTTACTGTATGCCAAACGCTCTCAGGATTCCTGTTTCATAGTGTGAGAATTTAAAACTTGTTTACTGAATTAAAGTTATACAGGAGTGTTGGGAGGGTGTCTGCAGGACCTGGTCAAAAATGTCTGGTGCTCATTTTAAAAAAAGGAAGCTTTGATTACAGTCATGGCTGCCATCTTTGACCACACCCAGCAGGCATCCTAGTGAGACTGTATCCAGGCAGGTTTCTAGAATCCTAGTATGATCTGAAGAATTCTGAAGAATAGCAAACAGATGGTTGTAGGAGACAACCAGGCTGAACCTGAGGGTGGAGTTAAATACGTCATCAGTTTGGACTCTATGCCCACATCAGAGACCCAAGTTCACCCGCCCCTTGAAGTCCATTGACTCTTATCTGGCACCAATTCACTTTGATCATTAGTAATTCAGAGTGTTATATATAGTTAGCATGAAATAAACTCGTAGTGGTTTTGAACTCCACCCTGGCTCCTGGCTTCTTGAATCTGACATTGGTTTCCAAAATCTTGACTGGTGTTCCTCTTCATTTTTCTTTCTTTCTCTTTCTTTTTGGCAGGTCATGTTGGCTCCTCTCATCTCTATTGCACTGAGCCTTTCCCAGCTTCATGAGAGAACTGGCCGCACAGGCCCTACCGTCATTACATAATGTAACACTTGAAGCCACCTGAATAGAAACGGTTTGGATAGCTGAATGCTCCCCATCGTAATCTGCTAATCTTACCTCAAGTGATCAATTATCTCCATTATCTCCTCCCCACCTTAACACTGTATCCAAAAGCATTACAATCTGCTAAAAGGGTAGACATGATACTACAAGTTTACACTAAGTGTATGCTGATATACATTCTCCTTTTAACATTATCTATCACCAGTCTATGTTGCCTTTTGTTTTAAATAATCATGGAAAAGATTACTGTATAAAAACAGCAGGACAAAATAACAATATAACTTTATCAGGTGTGATCCAAACTGCCTCAGCACACAATTTGGGTGTGTATATGTATGTGGGTATGTATCCATATATTTGTGAACAACATACAGACTTTTTAAGTTTTGTCCCTCTAAAATGGCAATCACTATGAATTGGTCCCTCTGAAATGAATACCTATGATTTTCTGTACCAATATTCCATTGTGTCTTCTGGACAAAATTAAATCAATAATATATAAAAATTTAATCATATTAAATGAAATAAAGCAGTATAACTTGAGTGAGTTCAATTTTCAGAAATGGAATTATGGATTGCGCTTATACAATGAATTAACCAGGATCTCTATGAAAATGACACCCCTGGCTGCAAGTAGAGCAAAAATCTAGAGGTGTTCATTTTTTCAGTCTGCATATTCATCTTATGCATTGCCATTGCTTGTCACATTATTTATAACATACCTAAGATGGCTTGGTTTCCACACAAAAAAAAATGTAGGGAAAGACACATGTATCATCACATGCAAATCCCAGCCTGCAATCTCATAAACTTGGCCTTTGCTTTACTGGATGAGATTATACATAGAGATATAGTTATTCTTCAACTCCCATTATTTTGTACTTTCTCATATCCTTTTACTTTTCAGATAGTTCCCATCAGATAGTGATGCAATTTCTCGTTTCCTCCACACTTACACATGTTTAGCTTTGGCTCCTCTTCTCACCCTTTCTCTTTTCAGGAGGGAATTTTGCAGAGTGTCAGGTTTCCAAGTGATAAAATCCATTTGAAAAAAAAGTATAAAGTCCATCTTTCAAAAAAATTATTGTATTTAAGAAAGCGTCAAATTGGCAAAGTCCATGGTAATTCTGGATCTGACACAACCCAGAATTACCCCACAATATTACAAGTTAGAAACAACCCCCATTAGTCATATTATGTAACAGAAGTAATTCAACGTTGCTTGATGTCATAAATCTCCACCTCAAGGGGCCCCAGCAAGGACAGCTCGTTTCCCATGGGAAGAAAGATCACCTAGCCAAAACATCTCTCTTTATCTCTACTCCTCTCCAATTAGGAATGTGTCAAGCCTGAAACCCTTCCCCCCATTACTACCACAGAGAAAGTAAAAAGAATATATACTGAGCCTAACAAATATAGCTACACTTATATCAATTTCAGGCTTGACACAGAGTAATCGTGCGGATGAAGTTCCCTAAAGGAGAGGAAATCTTTGTGAAAGTGTCCTTAGTAGGCAAAGAATGAAAGTATTGGTAAACTTGGAACTGTATTACTTTATGGGATAACTGGCACTCTTGTGTTTATGGAAATTCTTAGTCATCCAGGTCATGTGTTAGATCTGGGGTGGATCGGCTCGAAGGAGACGCGAGACCATCTTAGTAAGTTCAGCTCTTTATTTAGAATTAGAATACTCTGAAGAATACAGGCCGCGGCAGCCCCTCATATAGGGCTGGCTTGGCGGCCAATGGCAGCGCTTTGAATCTCCCGTGATCGGCGCAGCCAATCGCGGTAGATTCCCAGCGCTCCAATCACGGCAGGGGTCTCGACCAATCAGGTCGCTGTCCGTCCGGACCAATCAGTTGTGAGGGTTTGGAGTATGCTAATAGAGCACATCCCTCCCCTCTTGGTTTCGTCTGTCGATGCGTCGTGATGTAGTCGGGCAGGTAGGCGGGGCTTCCTACCTGCCTAGTTGACCTGCGTGGTTCAGTTCCAGCGTGGTCGTCGACCGGTTCAGAGGGATTCTCTGTCGTTCTGGTTCCCTGGGATGGAACCGCCTGGAAGGGTGAGCCGGGCTTTTCTTGGTAGCTCCCTCCCAGACTACCCAGGCTGGTTGAGCTGCCGCTCCTGTTGTTCCCGCCGGATCTTTCCGGGCTGGTTGAACTAGCTTGGCCGCTCCTTCCATGTGAAGATTATGGGGATTCGTGTCCTGTTGGTCCTGCGTTTACTGGTGAGTAGGACCGGTTTATTTGTGGTTTATTTGTTCTGGGTGGGGGGTGTTCTGCTTGCGCTAGGAGGTTCCCTTTGACTCTTTCTTTAATGCTTGCCGTTTCCCCCCCCCCTTCCAGTTTCTTGCTCAGGTGTATGGTTGTTCTTGACCTTAGTTGATCGATGTGCCGTTTCCAGTTTTTCCCGTCACTTGTCTCTAATCGGTATGATAAGGGGCCGGTTATTTGGGTGATCGTTGCCGGTACCCAGAGTGGTTCTCCTGAAAGATTTTTTACGTACACTGTGTCCCCTATGTTAAATTTTCTGTGTTTGCTGGAGGAACCCGGGGGTTTTTCAGGGTTGTATATTGGGTGCATTTTATCTAGCATCGACTGTAGTTTCCTGCCCATCATTAGTTCTGCCGGGCTTCTATTTGTGGTCGCGCTAGATGTGATGTGTTGAATGAGGAGCATTTTATTGATTTTGTCCTGTATGTTGACTGCTTCTATTTTCTGGATGGCTTTTTTCATATATTGGACCATGCGTTCTGCCCGCCTGTAGTTCCATTTTGTTTTTGGGCCATGGCGCTTCCCTTATGGCTCTCAGTTTCTTTTCCGTGGGGTGGATCCCTTGCTTGTCTAGGAGGTACCCTAGAAATTCAACCCTCTCTGCCCGTAGTTGGCATTTCCCCTTTTTAACTTTGAGTCCCGAGTCTCTGAATTTCTTCAGTACCTCCCTCAACCGGGCTTCCAGTTGCTTTTTGTTTTTCATGGCCACCCGCACGTCAAAATAGGGCATCACCCCCTCTATGCCTTGGAGGAGTCTTTCCATGAGGCTTTGGAAAACCCTGGGTGCCATGCTGACTCCAAATTGTAGCTGGTTGCAATGGAAAGCCCCCCCAGTGTGTTACGATGGTCTGGGCTTCAGCGGTTGTGGCATCGACCGGCAGTTGCTGGTAGGCTTGTGCCAGGTCGAGTTTTGCGAAAATCCGGCCTCCCCCCAGTGAGTGCAGAAGGTGCTGTACTACTGGGACAGGGTATGCGCTTTGTTGGAGCGCGTGGTTCAGGGTGGCCTTGTAGTCACCACAGATTCTCATGGACCCATCTGGCTTGATGGGTCTCCCACTGGGCGTGATCGATTGGTTCCAGCACCCCTTGCGCGATGAGCTTGTCTAGCTGCTCATCAATTTTGGGCTTGAGTGCAAATGGCATTTGCCTTGGCTTAAGGCAGATTGGTGCGATGCTTAGGTCTATATTGAATGAGATAGGGGACCCCCGGTACTTGCCTGGGCTGTCATCAAAGACTTCCCACAAGTGCCGTTTCCCAGTCCGTCTCTCCGATGTGGTGGATGCTGGTTACTTCGATGCCCAGGGGTGCGAACCACTGCAGTCCAAATAGGCTCGGCTGATCTCGGTCGACGATCGTCAGGGGTAGCACTTCGGTGTGGCCCTTGAAGGTGATTTTGAAATGGCCTCTGCTGACGACAGGGATGGGGTTTCCCTGGTAGTCTTTGAGAGTCAGTGTTTGGTCTTCTAGTTCGTGGCGGCGGATGGTGGGTGCCAGGCACTTGATAGCGCGCCATGAGACCATGGAGAGGAAGGACCCGGAGTCCACCTCCATGTCGCATGGCTGGTCTTCTATCCCCACCATCACGTATACTTTCCTGGAGTCGCTTGTGGAGGAATGGCCGATGACGACGGTTTGGTGTGTTACCTCCCTTTGTCTTGCCTCGTAGAGCCGCCTGTTCCGACCCTCTCGGCTCCAGCGGCTCTCCATCTGGTGATCTCGGTGTCTGGTGGGGGTACTCTCTCGCCGTCGGGGGCTGCCATCTCATCGCCTGGGGCTGTAGTGCCTTTAATTTTGGCACACCTTGGCGATGTGCCCCCGTTTCTCGCAATGCCGGCAGATGGCATCGAGAAAACGGCAGTCCGAACGGGGGTGATCGCCTCCACAGCCGGCGCATTGGAACCTTGACTTACGACCTTGTGGTTCCCGTCGCTCCCGCGCTGCTTGAAGGCGGTGGATCTCCTCCTCCTCGTCCTCGGTCTCTGAGAAGGAGTCAATGTCACCGTGGTGTGTGTTTGTGTCCCAGTGGTCAGCTTCGGGTCGCCTCTCGGGGGTCGAGGTCATCTCGCCGGCCGCCGGTCATGTGATGCTCGATTGTCGCATCTGAGCTGCTGATTTCTTGGCCACCTCAGCCACGGCGGCCTTGGTGAGGGCATCGGCGAGGGAGATGTCGCCCTTTGTCATGATGCGGCTTTGGAGGACGGGGTCTCGGAGTCCCAGGACGACGCGGTCTCGTAGTGCCTTGTCCAGATCAGTGAAATCGCATAGGCCGCCCAAGTCTCGTAGCGCCGCCATGAAATCGCCAAGCCCCTCGCCTTCACATTGATCCCGCCTGTAGAAATCGTGCCGCCGGATGAGGATGGGCACGACGGGGGCGTAGTGGCTTGAGGTTGCCCCACTCCATGGTCTTGATGTCCTCTGGTTTGGCCAAGGCTTTGGCCATCTTGAACACAGCGGGCCCGCAGTGTGTGAGAAACACGGCTCATTTCTTGTGGCCGTTGGCATCTTTAAGGTTGCTGCTCTCGAGGAACATCTGGAACCTATCGATATAGGATTCCCAGTCCTCTGTAGCAGGGTTGAAGGGTGCGGGTGGCGAGTTGCTGTTGGCCATGCTGCCTGCCGCTGCGTGCCACTTCGCCATGTGCTGGGTGGTCTCCTTGTCTCACGATCCCACCCTCGTCGCCAGTGTTAGATCTGGGGTGGATCGGCTCAAAGGAGACGCGAAACCATCTTAGTAAGTTCAGCTCTTTATTTAGAATTAGAATAGTCTGAAGAATACAAGCCACGGCAGCCCCTCATATAGGGCTGGCTCGTGGCTTGGCGGCCAATGGCAGCGATTTGAATCTCCCGCGATCAGTACAGCCAATCGCAGTAGATTCCTAGCGCTCCAATCACGGCCAGGGTCTCGACCAATCAGGTCGAGGGCTTGGAGTATGCTAATATAGCACATCATGGTTGTCCCAAAGGTGCTTTTTCAAAAGGCAATTGGACTTTCAGTTGTCTTGTCTTGTGGTCTTGGTACAGTTATCCCTGAATTCAGATAGATCAGTACAATTTGTTGCCTATAATACACGCATAGATGAACCTTGTCCAACATCCAAATGACACAACTAACAGCTAACATGGTGAGTAATTAAGAAGTTGGACTAGGAGCGGGGAGACCCAAGATCTTGTTATACTCACTCAAAGAAGGCCATAGGGTAACTTTGGGCCATTCACTATCTCAACTTTCCTCATTCAGTTTTGCTATGATAAAATGTAGCGAGATCTTCATACAGGTAGTCCTCATGTAATGACCACAATTGGGCTGGCAACTGTTGTTAAGCAGCCCAGTAATTAATAGCAACAGCACTTAGACTCATCTACTGATATATATAAAGTTGCAACTGTGTTGAAAAACGTGACAACTGGTCCTTGCACTTATAGCAATAGCATTTAGATTTATATATCGCTTCACAGTGCTTTACAGCCCTCTCTAAACAGTTTACAGAATCAGCACATTGTCCCCAACAATCTGAGTCTTCATTTTATTGACTTTGGAAGAATGGAAGGCTGAGTCAACCTTCAGCCTGGTGAGATTCGAACTGCCAAATTGCAGGCAGCTGGCAGGCAGCAGAAGTAGACCACCACGGCTCTTAAACCAGACATCACATGAGAACGACTTCAATCTCACTTCCACCATGACTTATGCAAATCATCCACCATTATTAAATGAGATGTCACATGATTGTGACTTGAGATTTTACTGCCAGCTTCTCCACTGACTTGTCAGAAGCCAGCCGTGAAGCATTCAAACGTTGATTGTGTGACTGCAGGATGCTGTGACAGTTGTAAAAACCAGTTAACCATGAAGCACTTCAATCTCCATCATGTGACTACAGGGATACTATGATGATCGTGAGAGGATTGATCCTAAAGTTACTTTTTCAGCACTGTCATGACTTTGAATTCTCACCGAATGGGGCAATCGTTAAGCGAGGACTACCTGTAGAAGCCAGTTTATAGAGAAAGTGTGGAATATAAATATAGCAAATACAAAATTATAATAATATAAGTTATGTGAGAGAAACACTTCTCAGGTTGCACAGAAATCATTTTTCATAACGCTCAAATGCTTGGTCTTAATCAGCAGTTGCTATTGAATGCAAATATATAGTAGTAATTACAGTAGTAACATATAATAATGAGCACATGGCTGTTTGTTAAATCTCTTTTCATTGACTCTGAAAAGGAAACAAAGGCATGCCTTTTGGAATCTAATGTCTAAGCTATGGAATTGTTTTATAAAGGATTTGTTATAGATATGTACACACTAGATAAGTTTTTTATTTTTACAATGCAACCTGTCATTTTTTATGTGCAAAGGATTATTTTTTTCATATCAATTGATGTTTGGACAAAATATGTTACATTTGCTGGCCCTGAGGGATTATTTAAGTAAATTTATTTTATGCAAGTTGGTTTGTGTGTGTGTGTGTGTGTGTATGTGTGTTTATAGGACCTCCCATCCCCACATGAAAATAGACACATATTAATTCTATATGTTGTCATTTTTCTTAATTTTTCTTATGTTTATATTCCTAACTATGGAACTATATTTCCCTGCCATACAGATGCCATACAGTAATATCATTTCATTATAATATTTTAGGTCTCTGGTATTTTATCTTACTAAGCTACATAGAAATCAAATCAAATCTTTATTATGGTCAAAGACCAGTATAGCTAAGCTACAGTACATTTAATGGATTTCACACATCCCTTCCTGTCCCAGCATTTTGTTCGAAGTACAAACTATGTTAAATATGGACAAAAATTTATCTGGACATTTTGAATCGATATACAATTAAGTTCCTTGTGTGCTTTAATATTAACAGGTTATGTTGGTCTCTAGGGCCATAATAGCTTGATTTATTTGATAATATTGTCGGAGTCTAATAAACACTGTTCAACAATTATTAGCATTATTAACTATTCTTGTGGTTTGGAAGTTACTTTCTTCATGAAGTTACTGGAGCAGTTGTCTTTTTTTTTAGCCATTGGTGACTCATTGAAATGATGCACATAAACCAGATGGAGTACACAATGAGGCCTTCAAATTCCTTTTAGGAATCCTACACCAATGGTACAATGTGCAATCTAAAATAATTATCCATGGCTTTCTAAGTCCTGCAAAGGAGCAGAATCATTGCTTTCATTTTTATTTAGTAACATGTTCAAACCTAATAATAAATGGTAATATATATCTCACTTCATTCTGTCTACTACTAATGCAAGTTGCAATTCCTTAACAAGGAAGCATTTACATAGGTAGTTGCATCATATGATGCAGTTGGGAAATATTCTTTTAAAATATATTTCAAACTTATGATCAAAATCCGTTTGTGTGGGTCACCTATTGACCAAATCTAAGCATCTTAATGCTGTGACATCATTCTAATTTAGTTTAGGATTACATGCCTGTTTGAAAGGCATTCACATAATGTTCCAAGTATTTACAGGGATAATTTTGCAACACTACTTATCCTTAAATTTGGATGACTTTTACTTTTATAAATGATTTCCTGATCGGATGATGGCCAGCATGTTATTTTATACTGATACTTTTTTTTTTTGTACGCTGAATTACTTAAAATCATTCTAGCATTCAGTATTCATATGAGTGAAATAAATTGGAAGCAGAACATAGCATCATGATTCCAGCTTTCCTTTAGGAAAAGATGAAGAGTTTAGTCTCCTACATACTGTCCTTTCCAGGAAAAACTTGCAGATTCATTTATAGCCTGCAGAGGCCACTGTGACCCCTGTAGAACTTCTGTGTTTAGTGTCCTGCTTTTAGAGTTTTGGTGATGAGCAGGACAATAATCTTAAATCACTTTGCTTCTGCATTGCTCCTTCCAAAAAGGAGAGAATTTTTAGGTGAGCAATGACTGGTCAGTGGGCAGAAGCAGATCAAAGAATGTGAAGTCCCTTTTTTCTCCTTTCCGGATTATTTTTGAATTTTATTTTCTTCTATAGGACAGTCCCTTTTCTCTTATTCTCATTTTGTCATACGGGTAGCCCTTGACTTACGACCATAATGGACCCCAACATTTCTATTGCTAAGTGAGATATTTGTTCAGTGAGTTTTGCCCTATTTTACAACCTTTCTTGCCATAGTTGTTAAGTGAATCACTGCAGTTGTTCAGTTACTTTCATGATTGTTAAGTGAATCTGGCTTCCCCATTTATTTTGCTTGTCAGAAGATTGCAAAAGCGCAGATCACATGACTCTGGGATACTGCAACCATCCTAAATATCAGTAGCCAAGCATCTGTTTGATCCAGGGTTGGGATGCTACCGGTTCTGCCTGGTTTATAGAACCTGTAGCTCTGAAGAGCAGCAGACACTGAGCCGGTTCTGTGTTTGCTGCTGTTTGGCCCACCTGCCCACCTGGGCTCTTACCTGTCCTTTATTTCCTGCTTTTTCAACCTCAGCTGCTTTGTGCGGCACGGCTGAGGTTGAAAAAGCAGGAAGAAAGAGGCTTTTCAAACGCTGTGCACCCACGCGCAGTGCTTTTCAGCTGCCTGGGTGGTACAGTTGATGGTTTTTGTACACGCGCAAAACATAATCACCAAACTGGTAGTAACACTGGTTGAATCCCACCCCTGTTTTGATCACATGATGCTGCAACGGTTGTAAGTGTGAAAAATAAGTCACTTTTTCAAGCTGTTGTAACTTTGAACAGTCACTAAGTGAACTGTTATAAGTCAAAAACTACCTGTAATTCTTTTCAAATTCTTTTAAAAGTATTTCTTCCTTTATTGTTCTTCCAATGAAGTTCAAAAACAGCTAGACAAAGGAAAATCACCTTCATCAGGATCTGCTTGTAGAGACTTTTAGACCAAGAACTGCACTGTCACTCAAACAGATTTCAGGATCTCTGTTGCAGACTTGTTCAGGATTAACCGCTATCAATATTGAAAAAGGAAGCACAAAACCTAACCTGTGTGCCGTTGTATTAGTAGTAGAGAGAATCCCCATTCTGGACCATTTCCACTTCTCTCCTCGGTGACAGGCTGGCTGTTGAGCAGGTGGGGCTGCCCCAGGGATGCAGAACCCGGAGCCAAAGGCAAAGGAAAAAAGATGGAGCAGCGCAGAGAAAAATGGCAGTATACAGATGCCGTAGTAGTAGAGACGACGGGAAGTGTGGACCAGTTCCGCTTCTCTCCTCAATGACTGGACCACCAGATGGGGCTGCCCCGAGGATGCGGAACCTGGAGCCAAAGGCGAAAGAAAAGGCGGAGCGGCGTAGAGAAAAATGGCAGGCTTCATCTAGCAAGGTGTGTATCCTGGATGAGGCTTAGAATTTTTGACACCGCAGGTATTCTGATATCTAGTGTTGTACAATCATGACTGACATTGTCTAAGCCCATGATGGCAAACCTTTTGGACTCATCTTGTCAAAAATTCAGAAACTGCCTAACTTGATTCTACTGCATGTCACTCTTCCAAAAAAAGAGAAATGATTCTTTACATTTTTTTTAAAAGTTCAATCACGTATGACCCCCGCAGGATCTGCCATGCACCTCTTACCTTTGGGCAGTGTCCTCTTTCTGGTCCCCCATGGCGTAGCCAAGATAGTTCAGGTTTGTACAAAGCTCTTTGCTCTTGAAGGGATGTCAGATAATGTTCTTCTGTAGCCTCTGCAGCCTCAGAAAACCATACGAAAACATATCCTGTTCTTGCACACAATTTTTGGAAACTGCATTACGGTACAACCTATTCTCAGAAAATTGTACAAAAATAGGGAGTGCTTTCACAAATAGTTGTCAGATGTTGGTGAAAGCTGGCATGTCACCTTTGACACATGTGTCATATCGGTTTGCCATCATTGGTCCAAGCAAATGAAGACCAGAAGACACTGCAATCCACCTTGAAATTGTTGCTTTGCTTTCAGAGTTTAACACGAGACTAAAACAGCTCATACTGACATGGATTCAATTATGTACTCATTCCAAACTTTGATATTAAAAAAAAAAAATCACAATTCATTGATATTTTTAAAAAACCCACAATTCATTCCTTGAAAGGAATTATTTACTTTTTAGTTTTAACAACTTTAAAATTTACATTTAGGTTAAACCATAGATACTTTCTTAAAACACTACCTATTAAAAATCTAAACATGCCATTGTGAGTTCAAATTAGAGACTTAACAAATTTGATGAAAACTAACATCGCTTGTGGAAAGAGAATTGGAAGAAATGGGGTGAGAGTGGGATTGCATACATACAATGTTATTTGTCAGTTGCTGCCTGGGGTCCAAAACACTGCTTTACAGTAGTTATTATTTTCAACAATTAAGTCAAATGAGTACCTGAATAGTCTGTGCAGTTCATTTTTCAATTGGTACTTGGACAGAGATATTTTTTTACCATTTTGAAAATAGAAGTATTTTAGCTATTGACCCGCCCAAAGATGCTTCTGGTCAATAGTTTAATAACAGTCACATCTGTCTATGGAGAAGGGGGAACAATGACCTAATGCAAAAGCCATGACCTGTGTACGTGTAGTAAACATTGGAATGCTGTTTCATAAGAGTAGCATTTCGGTGATGACATGGATGTTTAATCATTTTGGCATCATTGCAGATGGTTACAGATGTGGCTGATTAATGGATCCTTATAGCTAAATGCAAATGTGCTCTGAAAATAGGGTAAAGACAGCCTTCAACCTTAGTGCAAAGGGATGCAATGCAACAGCACCCTTACAACCAACCAAGTAGCCCTCTCTGATTCTGTTCATTGTCACATTTATATGTGCAATTGCTCAGGTTTTTTTCTCAGAAGTCCAGACTGCCATGTACTCATCCCCTTTCTTTTGATTTTCTAAGATTGGCATCTCTCCCAATTAATTTGCGAAGATGGAAAAATGGAATAAATCGAGTAATGGCCACTTTCACTGCAGGATTGATAGTGTCAGGGTTCCGACCGATTCCCTCATTAAACTGATGCCCTAAAGAGTAGATAGCATCTATTTGGAAGCAATTTGCTCTCTTTTTAAGTATTGTGAGAAGCTCAGATATGATTTTAGTGGTTGTATGAAACTGTCTTAAACTATTTTCCCAGTAGGAGTGTGCCTTTGGGTGGAGATCAAAAATATAAAGCCAGTGGTTGCAATGGCATGATCAAAATTCTTCCCTTTTTATGTGCGTATCAAGATGCTTTTCAGACTTCCTGTGCTTCTTTTTAATCTATATATACTGGTATGATGAGTGCTCCTGTTGTTTACTTTCCCTGTTAAGGATCCTCTTTTCCTTGACTCTGCTTTCTTTCTGTTCTTCTTGTAGCAAAATTAAGAAGAAAATCAACCTTGTCTATCCTGTCTTCTTTTCACAAGATAAAGTGTGGGGGAAGAGAGCATTGTAAGGAGACAAGAATTTGTCTTTTGTGCTTCAGCTGACAATGGCAATTGAGATCAGTTGGTCTATATGCCTGACCAGAAGGGGAAAGATAGTTGCAGGCAGTTACACTGGTCAAAAATAGCTGTATGTTCTGTACATCACATGCTTATTTTGAAATAGTGTGACACATCATCACTTAGTAATCCCGCTGTGAACAGATAACTTTACTGAATATGTATTACCAGCAAATAGCTCACATTTTGGGGGCTTTAGTGTAGCCATCGGGTTAGTGTTGCTGTCAACTTATGGGAATCCAGTCAAGCTCACTTGAGTTGTATTAAGTCTTCCAGTCAAGGGTTGGAGGGGTTGAAGGGCTGTCACAGGGAAGAAGAGGTTGATTAATTCTACATGGCACCTAAAGACAGAGCGGGATGCAATAGGTGGAAGCTTATCCGAGAGAGATCCAACCTGAAAATAAGGGATTTTTTCTGAGAGCAAGAACAATTAATAAATGGAACATCTTGCTTACCTGAGTTATGGGTGCTCCGCTGCTGGAATTGTAGAAAAGATTGAACAACCATTTGTCTGGGATGGCATAAGGCAGGGATCCCCCAAACCCTGGGTCGGAGTCCACTACTGGGCCTTAAGCTGTTTGGAACTGGGCTGCAGAAGGGATGGTCAAGCATGCATTCCCACTTGTGCAAACAGCGGGCGTGCACCTACATACGTGCTCCCCACGTTCCCGCTGATTGCACAAAACCATGTCCTCTTCCCCCCCTCCCCCCGCTGGGCAAAGATGGAAAGATTGGGGAAGTCTGGCATAAGGATTCCTGCCTGGGGCAGGCAGTTGGATGAGAAGACTTCTAGGGTTCCTTCCAGCCCTACAAATCTATCCAAGTGCCCATGAAGTCAAATCGATCAGACACAAACTGCTAGCCTAGCACTGGCTCACTGTTTTTATCTAGCCACCACTCTGTGCTAGAACTCTACATTGGACTCCCACCCCATCATCTGAGACTACATTGTATCATCTATTGAGGGATGCTAGTCCAGCACCTCTGAAAAGATGGATGTTAAATCTATCCTGCCTTGGAGATGCACAGTAACTACATGTGCATAAAAAGACAGAGAAGTTCTAAATACGCAGTATGGGATGCTCAGATAGCTCTATTTCTTGCCATAGTTTCATCAGAACATTACAGTGATACTGGAATTTGTCTTTCCAAGGTTAGGGAAGGGGAAAAAGCATGTTTCAGAATCCTTTCTATCTGTAATTGTCATAAATGGCCGGCCTGGTTTAGGATTTGCAATTTTGCGGTGTAAATGGAAGGAAAGGAAAACATAAGAAAAGCTGGTAAGACAAAGAGTAGTTCTAAATTATAGCTACCACCACAACTTATAGAAGCATTGGTTTAAATCCATCATAATCTTTGCATGTCTTGGGTTAAATTAGCATATTTGTGGATTGATGGATAGTATGGCCCTTAAGCCTTATGATACACTAAATCTCACAATGGACACGGATAACAGTAAATATTTTCACAGAGGCCTAATATCCAAGGGCAAAAGAGCAGTTGCATGAGCTATTCCTCCCACACTTTCTCTTCCTCATGGCTGTTGCTCATCCTAACAGCATCAGATTGGATCCAGATGTGAAATTTGTAGTTGTATTCCTTTCCCTCTTTGTGTAGCTTCCTCTAACGCTTGTGACTTATGGACCTAAACAGCTGAAAGATTGCAACCCCTTACAAAGTCATTTGCCTTTCTGTACCTCTTCCTTTCCAAGCTGATTAATTAAAACATGGACCTACATAATAATGAAAATATGAGTTATAGATTCCATGAAGATGAACTGCTTGACCAGCTTCTTGCTTAATATCCTTTTAAAAAGATAGTTAAATATAGTATTCAACTCATGGAGTAATATCCTTTGGTGTTCCTTTAGTGGCTGTTCTGAATGTGTACATCTCATGACTTTAATTGTTATTCCATAAATTTAAAGTGGGTGTATGTTTTGCTTTATTGTATGTATGTATGTATGTATGTGTGTGTGTGTGTGTGTGTGTGTATATATATATATAAAATCAAACTTAGCAATAATGCAAAACAAGGCAAAACCTTTCCCACTTTACAGTTTTTTAATTATCTATTTTATAATTAATTTAATTGAGAGTATAAACTGGCAACTTGTGACTCTCCAGTTGTTGTTGAGCCAAATCTCCAGAAATCCCATACGGATGCTGTTCTGTACAGTCATTAGCATACTTGCAAGTGCCGCACTGTGATTGGCCAAAGCGCACGGCGATCTCATTGGCCGAGCGAGCAGCACTGATTGGCCCGTAACGAATCCCCCGTGATTGGTGGAAACTAATTGCGGGAGATTCAAAGTGGTGCCATTGGCCACGGCCGCCGCGGCCAGAGAATAAAAGCCGCTGTTTTTCCCTTGAAGCCCGAGCCGATCTTGGGACCAAATAAAGAGCTGAAACTGAGTCACTGGCTCCAAGTCTCCTTTCCCGCGACGGACACGACACTGGCGACGAAGGTGGGATACCGAGACTAACCCCCATCAAGCACGTGTCCTGAGGAAGCGAGACCGACAAGATGGCCAGCATCGCACCACCCACACCCTTTAACCCAGCTACCGAGGACTGGGAATCGTACACAGACCAATTCCTAATGTTCCTTGAAAGTAGCAACTTGAAGGATGCAACCGGGCAGAAGAAAAGAGCCGTCTTTCTAACACACTGCAGGCCCTCAGTATTCAAGATGGCAAAAGCTCTCATAAAACCCGGGGATGTGAAGGAGATCAACTGGGCCGACCTCGAGCTGTTGCTCTGAAACCACTATGCCCCCGCAGTGCCCACCCTCATCAGGCGGCACAATTTCTACCGGCGGGACCAGAGATCGGATGAGAGCATCAGCGACTTTGTGGCTGATCTACGGAGCCTAGGGGGCATGTGCGGGTTCTCGGACATGGACGAGGCTTTGCGGGACCGTGTCGTGCTCGGACTCAGAGACCCAGTCCTACAAAGCCGGCTGATGGCAAAAGGCGACATCACCCTCGCCGATGCCCTCGCTGAAGCCACCGCAGCCGAGGCAACCCGGAAATCAACGAGTCGAATGCGGAGACCGGACACCGGGAACACACCGCGACCACCGCGACGGGCCGGGCGACTGAGGCCCACCCAGAAGCAAGCCACTGGGAAACCACCACCCATCATGGCAACTTCCACTCCGCCTCCGACACCACGGACGAGGAAGAAGAAATACATCGGCTCCAGACGGGATGAGATCGGCGCGATCGGTGGAGTCGTAAGTCGGGGACCGCATGTGCTGGGTGCGGAGGTGATCACCCTCGATCGGAGTGCTGGTTTTTCGATGCGATTTGCCGACACTGCGATAAAAAAGGTCACATCGCCCGAGTCTGCCAACTGAGAAAAGCCTACAGCCCCCGTCAGCGAGATCACAGCAATCAGAGACGAGACGGCACCCCCCCAGGGCCAGAGACCGCCAAGCCAAAAATCGCTGGAACCGAGACGGACAGAACCGACGAAGCAGCGAAAACAGGCAGAAAGAGGAAACCCACCAGACAGCCGTTATTGGCCACTCATCAACCACAGACGCCCGAAAGGTATACGTGGAAGTGGGCATCGAAGGCGAACCATGCAAAATGGAGGTGGACTCCGGGTCCTACCTCTCCATGGTTGCCTGGTGAGAAATCAGGCGTTTGGTGCTGGAAATCCACAAGAGGAGGTTGGAAACCCAGAAACTAACCCTCAGAGACTACCAGGGGAACCGCATCCCGGTAGTCGGAACCGTACAGTTCGAAGTGACCTTCAAGGGCCGGACAGCAAAGCTTCCCCTGACGATCGTGGACCGAGACCGCCCCAGCCTTTTGGTTCACACCACTCGGGATCGAGGTTACAGGCATCGACCACGTCGCAGATGCCGACCGGGAAGAGCAACTGGCACGGGACTTCCAGGAAGTGTTTGATGGCACCCTAGGCAAGTACCAAGGGCCCCCTATTTCCTTCAGCCTAGACCCCAGCATTCCCCCAATACGCCTAAAACCACGGTGGGTACCTTTTGCACTCCGCCCCAAAATCGACGAGCAAATTGACAAGCTCATCAAACAAGGGGTCCTACAACCAATCGATCACGCCCGGTGGGAGACCCCCATAGTCACCCCAGTCAAGCCCGATGGGTCGGTGAGAATCTGTGGGGACTATAAGGCCACCCTAAATTGCGCCTTACAACAAAGTGCCTACCCCATCCCAGTAGTGCAGCATCTTCTACACTCACTGGGGGGAGGCAAGATCTTTGCGAAGCTTGACCTGGCGCAAGCCTATCAACAGTTGTCGGTCGACGCAGAAACCACCGAGGCGCAGACCATAGTCACCCACCGGGGAGCATTTCGCTGCAACAGACTCCAGTTTGGAGTCAGCGTGGCTCCGGGAATTTTCCAGAGCCTCATGGAGAGACTCTTGCAAGGAATTAAGGGGGTCGTGCCCTACTTCAACAACATACTAGTGTCAGCGGCCAACCAACAAGAACTAGAGGGTCGTCTAAGGGAGGTACTAACCAAATTCAAAGAGGCCGGGCTAAAGGTGAAAAAAGAGAAATGCCAGCTGTACACAGAGCGGGTCGAGTTCCTAGGATACCTCCTAGACCGACACGGCAACCACCCTACCGCAGAAAAAATCAGAGGCATTAAAGAAGCCCCAACACCATGGAATAAAATGGAACTGCAGGCATTTCTAGGACTGCTTAATTTTTATAATGTTTTCCTGCCCCAAAAGGCGACCGCGGCGGAGCCTTTGCATAGGCTTTTGGACAAGGCGGCCAAATGGACTTGGGGGAAACATAAGGAAGCTGCCTTCAGCAAAACCAAGGACCTGCTCATCTCGGATGCCATCCTAATCCAATACAACGAGACCCTATCACTTGCCGTCACATGCAACGCCTCACCTTTCGGCGTCAGCGCCGTCCTCAGCCACACGCTCCCCGACGGAAAAAAAGCACCCATCGCCTTCTTTTCGAGGACACTCACCAAACCGGAGAGAAATTACAGTCAACTGGACAAAGAGGCCCTGGCTATCGTCGCCGCAGTGAAGAGGTTCCACGAGTACCTCTATGGCCGCACGTTCACCATCATCACCGACCATAAGCCGCTGCTGGGAATCCTGGCAGGGAACAGGGCCACCCCGAACATTCTATCTCCTAGAATGACAAGGTGGTCCGAATTCCTTGCCGCCTACAGCTACCGCCTCACACACCGACCGGGGAAGACAATCACCCACGCAGATGCCCTGAGCCACACGCCATTACCTGACCTAGACACCGACCCAGCACCCACGACAGCCACCCTCAGCATAGAGACTCTGCCCGATCTACCCATAACCGCGTCAGACATTGCCTGCGAGACTAATAAAGACAAAGGTCTGGCGCGGGTATTACATTGGGTAGAAAAGGGGTGGCCAGAAAAGGACAACGACGAATCATTCAGGACATTCCGGAACCGGCAAACAGAACTCTCATTACAAAAAGGTTGTATACTTTGGGGGGATAGGGTTGTTATTCTGGAAAAGTTACAAGGGAAGGTATTGGAGTTGTTACACGAGGGGCACCCGGGCATAGTTAGAACAAAAGCCCTGGCCAGGAGTTACGCCTGGTGGCCAGGGATGGATAAGCAAATTGAGACTTGGGTGGCAACATGCAAACGTTGCCAAGAAACCAGACCGAGCCCTCCCGCAGCACCAATCCTGGAATGGGAAAACCCCAGGGGACCATGGTCCAGGATTCACATAGATTTTGCTGGACCCACGAAAGGACATATATTCCTTATCACAGTGGATGCTTACTCCAACTGGTTGGAGGTAAGCAACATGAAAACCACCACCACGGAGGCCGTGACCAAGGAACTCAGCAAGCTGTTCACAACCCGTGGCCTCCCAGATGTCATCGTGTTGCATAACGGGCCCCAATTTACCTCGCTGGAATTCAAAAAATTCCAAGCGGAATGGGACATACGACACGCACTGACAGCACCGGCACATCCAGCAGCGAACCGGA
Source organism: Emydocephalus ijimae (assembly GCA_004319985.1). Classification (NCBI taxonomy): domain Eukaryota; kingdom Metazoa; phylum Chordata; class Lepidosauria; order Squamata; family Elapidae; genus Emydocephalus; species Emydocephalus ijimae. The sequence continues at coordinate 88 of BHEV01031637.1, read as the reverse complement.
AAGCGGAATTGCTGTGTTCAAGGACTAGCAGCAGTTCTCCCTCTGGTCCACCGCCAGCGCGGGAGCGCCGATCGCTCCCATTGGTTGA
>BHEV01031636.1:0-15949 GCA_004319985.1 Emydocephalus ijimae | reverse complement strand
TTAAGCAAGACCAGAATTAATTTTAGAGGGGGCGGCTCAACTAACCAAGTGGCTCAACTAACCTGAGTCTCCCCTATAGGAAGCAGTGGGGCAAAAGATAGATCTTCAGAAAGCATTTAGCATCTTGTCCTGCTTTTTGAAAGTATTCTGAAAGGCCTTAGTTTAAATAAAGAGTTGAGATTATGTTATATAAGACCAGCCAGTCTCCATAAATAATAAGCACATTGAGGTAAGAATATATTGGCCTATCACTATTGTGTATGGCAAAAGGAAAGCAGATTTAATGTGGATTGATTGCAAATATACAGAGGCAGAATCAAACTGCTTGGTCAGATGACAAAAGAAAAATTGAAACATCATGATGCAAGCTCTGTCTATACTTACATGCATATGAAACCTATAATCCTTATAACCTACATACAAAAGAGTTTGAACCTCAATATTAATCTTATCCCATGCATCCCTACTCTCCCACAAGCATCCATGCCTCCATATGACAAGAAGTCCATGCAGCCATGGCCCTGCTCTGATGAGCTTTTTAATTCTTTGCTGAATTTTAATTCTGAATTTTGTTTATAGGTTTCTGAAAGGCAATTCCCTTCTCCCAAGACTTCCCTTATTATTTGGATCTTCCCATTTTCAGAATCCACTGCTGCCTATTGGAAAACTAAATTCTATAATTCGAATAAGGCACTCAAGGAAACCTGAAGCGGAAACTTGCTCAGTGCATGGATGGGAAATTATAGTGCACGAAAGGACAAATATGAATAATTACATTGGGATTCTGTTCTGATAAATCAGGGAAAATGGCTGAAAGGTAAAAGTGCTGTTTGTAATAATAAAAAAACCGAGTGAACTGGTTGAGGAATAGACTGTAATATTTCATTAGCAATTAATAAAATCTCATTAATTCAAGCAGAGAGATGGCATAACAAATAAGTACTATATCTCAGCTTGAACTAGAATAATATTGTGTGTCCCCATTTTGTGCTATGAAACTTTTTTGCTTTATCTGGGCCCCCCAAATTGGATACAGGCTTAGTGAACCAGGATGAAAATGGAGTTGAGGAGAAGTAGGAAGTGGGGGAGGGAGGACTTGCAGGTCTGCTTCAGGGACTAAAATGCCACAAATCATTTCTGGTTCCTAATAGCACCTTGATAATAATGAAAAAATTATTTCGTTTAAATTTTGGCAGGCAGACTTTTGAATAGTTGGAAAGAACAATGTACTTATTCCTGAATTATATTGGCACATTTCTGAGCCCATTTTCAGGGTGCCACTTGGTTTTTCTCCTAGTCAGGAGTAGAATTACAAGCTTTGTAGGCTTTGATTCAAAAGAGCAGCTTTTTAATAGGTGTCTGGAGTACAAGAAATAAGAAAGCTGGAAGGAAGAAATACCAGCAACTGCCAAATATGAAATGCAAGCCCTATTTATAATGGAAAAAAGATTCAGTTCTTACAACCCTTTTTCCAACTCACTTGAAATAGTGGCCTCACGAGTAATTGGGTTATTCACTGGTCTATCTTTCCCCAATTGTTTCTACGCATCCTATTTGATTCATGCTCTGGGTACCATTGGCTTCAGGGTCCTGGCTGGCAAGGCCCAGAAGGACAGCCTTTTCTCTCATGGCGCCCTTTGTAATAAATGGGAAACTATGGCCCTTTTATTACCTTTGGACTTCAACTCCCAGAATTCCCGAGTCAGCCATGCTTGGTTTTGTGCTCAAGCCTGGGGCCTTGGACAAGGGTTAGAGCCTCTCCCCTGGTTCTGTGGATGATTGACTAAATTATGACTGGCTGCTTAATGCTTTATTTTTTATAGTATATTGTCTATTTTATGTGTTTATTATAAATTGCCAAGAATTATGTAAAAGTGAAATGGGCAGCTATATAAATAATAAAAAAAAAGTAATAAAAAAAAATCGGGCAGGAGAAACAGTTGCCACTGGTGATCAGTTTGGTCTCAAAACATTTTGCATTTTACCTTGCTAGGTCTAGTCCTTATTCTACCATTAATGCATCAAATTCCTGCATGAATAGAGAAGCAATTATGAGATTAGGAAGCAAAGATCCTTTTCTGTGGTAGCAGTCACCTTTGGAATACCTTTCCTCAAGAAAATTAGCTGGCTAACGTTACAATACTTTGGCATCAGATCAAGGTAGTCGTACTTATTCAAGCATTTTAATTTATTGATTGATTTATATTGTTTCTGCAGTTTTATGTTTTTTGTTCTCTCTCTCTCTCTGATTTATGTTTAATGAAGACTGAAGAAGATAATTGCATAGTTTCATACATGTGTATATATAAGTAACAATTGTGAGAAATTCCTAACTCTGAACATAAAAAGTCTAGTAATAAGGGATATTAGACAAGATCAGAAGTTTACCATAAATATATATTTGGTCCCATATTAAAAGTTTAAAAAAAAACAGGCTACATAAATGAAGTACAGTGAGAAAGAACATGGTCAGCAGTTTATTTTATTTTATTTAATAAAAGAACAAGTTTATAGTAACAAGTTAAGAGTATTAAAAGGGGAACTAATGGAAGTAAGGACAAAAAGTTGCTGAAACTAAAGGAGCTGAAAAGGCATAAGGAGAACAAAGGGCAATGTAATTTCTCTGGATTTACTTACTGAAGAAGATATGAATAATTTACAGATGACTGTTTGGTCCTAAGCCAAAAAACAAATTCATGAAAAACAGTTCATTCTGCATCTGACACTAAATTTTTTGGAAAGGTGAAAGGGACAAGGTGAGTTTTACCTCTTCAGGGATCCAAAGCTGAGGCAGATACACCCCAGTGATAGAAAGAATTTGTACCAACCTGACAGCCCTTCAAGATACACCAGACTAGGAAATCAATGTCATGTAGATCAGTATTAATTTTATTGTAAAGCCATAGAAACAGAATCTTGCAGATCTGAATATGTATCCTCCTTCATTCTCTACTGTGTCTTTATTTGTACTAGGGAGGAGTTTGTCTGAGGAGTTTACTCATGTTACTTTCTTGGCCTGGGCTCAGCTCCCTCTTATCTGACAGTAGCTGCTCCTCCTGTCCTTCAAAGCCATTCCTAATTCCCTCTACACCAGAGGACCTCCAAACTGGCAACTTTGAAGACTTATGGACTTAAGCTCTCAGAATTCCCACACTGGCTGAGGAATTCAGGGACTTGGAAGTCCACAAGTCTTAAAAGTTGCCATGTTTGGAGGTCCTTGCTCTACACAAAACTTCAAGTGCAGAATGGATAGATGTTTCTGTTGGTTTGTCTCTATGTTTTATCTTAATACTTTCCATGAGGCTTCATTTAAATTGTAACAGGACATGGAAGTATCATTTTGAATGTATTGCTTTATAAAAGGATCTATTTTTTGCTAAATCATTTTTTTAAATTTAAAGTGCTTCTGTTGTTACCTCAGTTGACAATGGAAGCATATAAATTGAATAGTTTTAATTACCTTAGAAGTCAATCAAAGTTGCATTTTAGCCCCACTTTTGTTTAATAATTATATTAACAATTCAGCTGATTACTTGCACAAGCCAGATCATCATTCCCCCAAGCTGTCATATTTCTTCTATCTGTTTTGATGCTGTGATCCTCTCTGGGACTTCAGTTGGCCTCAGCCGAACATTGCAAGCCACTGCTCAGTATTGCAAAGAGCACCAATTGCAAATCAGTTATTCTAAAAGCAAAATTCTAACCTTTGCCGCAAAGCCTAAAAATATTATTCTACATAAACAAGGTTCACATAGTGCACGTCTCATGCTAAAATACAGGGGATGGGGGTGGGTATGTTGTGCCTCAGGTAATGAATGTGTATGCAGCAAGCATGCTCTTAAATCATTCTAAGCCAGGTTTTGGGCTCAGCTAAGACCACACTATAGACTGTAACTTAGATCATTCTCCAATTTTGCCTCCTTGGAATAAATCCAGTCAAATTCTTTGAGGTGATGTTTCGGGTGCCTTGTTGGGTTATTAATTAAACATCTTGAATTGATTGTTAATTGATTGGTTATGTGCCTTCAAGTCATTTTTTGACAGGCACTGACCACATAGATTTTCTCCATGACAATATACTTTCAATCAGGTATGATAAAAGTAGAAGCTAGAGACTAATTTTTTTCTTATTGACTGAAATTTGGCATCCTTCCTGATGGCTTTGCCCTCTTGATAATAGGAAATCAGTATAAGGACAGCCTGTTTGGTCTAGTGGTTAAGGCACCAGGCTGGCAACCGGGAGACTGAGCTCTAGTCCTGCCTTAGACATGAAACCATGAAACCCGGGGGGGGGGGAGGTTGGGCCAGTCACACTCTCTCTCCACTCAATTCAGTTCACCAGGTTATTTGTGAGAAAAAAAATAGGAGAAAGAAGGAGTATTAGTTATGTTCACCACCTTGAATTTCTTATAAAATGAATAAAAGCAGAGTATAAATTGAATAAATAAATGCTCTTGGACAGCTCTCTTGAAAATAAACAACATATAGAGGTCCCAAAGGTGCTTTATAAAGAGGCAACTGGATTTCTAGTTTTTCTTAGAAGACGTTTCACTTCTCAGAGCTGAAGAAGTTTCTTTGGATGTGAAGCTAAACATCTTCAGAGAAAATCCAGAAAATCCAGTTGCCTCTTTAAAAAGCACCTTTGGGACAACCATGACCTGGATGACTGAGAATCTCTATAGAGAACATATAGACGTATTAAAGACATGGATATGATCAGGCAACGTCACTTATAACCTTTCAAACCATTTAATGCCTTTTAAATGTTAAATGGAAAACTGATCTTGGCTGAGCTCCTAAATTGCTGGTAGACCAATGCATGAAGTACTTCTTAAAACTTACCTCGGACTTCATATATTTGATTTATCTGGGGCATAGAAGAATTTCTACCCTGGCAAGATGTGGTGTTCTTCCCACAGCAATCCTAGAGGGGAGATATTGAAAAAGTCCACAAGTTAGAATTATGCCCATGTGAGGATGAAATGTAGAAATAACTGAGCAAGTTCTGTTTTCTTGTCAATATTATAATCATGTGGAAAGTACCAGTAGTTATATTTCACCATTGCTAGTAGATTTCCCAGATCATCCTCAGCATTTTTATTTATTGTCTGATAAGAACTCTATGACAACAGGTAAGTTGATAAAATTTTGTTTGGTGGCACTGGCTCCCCCCAAAATGTTTGCCAAAAATGTTTTTCTCTTCATGCTTGTCCTTCCTTATTTTTCTATTTTTTATACCTTTTCTATTTTTTTATACTTTTACTTGATTGTAATGAAGTTTTACATTATCTGTCGGACAGAAAATGTGGGGTCATATCCTAAGCTGATTCAATTCATGTCCTAAGCATTAAAACCCATCCTCTCCTGTTTGGTTAAAAATATATTATTGATATTTCTGTGGTTAATAATTGACTTATTTTTATATCAGACTTCCTATGAAAAATAAAAATATTAAATATTAATTAAGTATTTACATTATATCATCTAACACAATTCCTGAATGTTCACGGGGGGGGGGAAATTCCTGAATGAATGAATGAAATAATGAATGAATGAAGTCAGGACAGTTCCAAACATCACCACCTGGAGGAAAGCTAATAAGAAAGATGCTACAAAATACAACTGAATATTGATATACAATTGAATATTGTCAGTATACCAATGATACTTTTCCTAAACATTTCAACAATTTCTGTCAGTGGTTTCATCTAAATATTAAACAATAGCGGAGAAAGGACTGTTTTGTTATTGTTATTCCTGGTATAGACCAGGAAGGCATCCATGGAGATGAAAGATAGCCTAGCACTTCATAGGAAAATGAATAGCAAAATTCACTGCAACAGGTTCTGTGGAAATGGTTGTTTATGTCACTGTTTGCAGTCTCTATAAATAAGCTTTGGAGCAACACTGCAGAGTACCATGGCAATTTCCACTGCTTGTGATTTTTGGAAAAAAAATCAATCAATTGGTGGAATATGACATAAAATAAATAGAAGGTACATGGGTGGGTGTTCTTCTAAGATCAAAATTGGTTGTTAGTTTAGCTCATTTAAAATACGGTAGTGTTAGATGTGAACAACCAGATCCAAAGTTGTAAGGTTTAAGGTGACTATTGTTCTCTGCCTGTTATGCAGGAATCTTCCCAGACTGGTAGCTTTCTCATGGGAACTTTGAGATAAGGCCCTATATCATGCAAGGAAGATCAGTTCTAGCTCTCTGATGATTTATCTAGAGAGTCCAGACTACATCCACGCTGAAGCACTCCTTCCAGCTGGAATGGTTGGTTTCCAACAGGACCATAAATATATCCATGACTCCTACTATAACAGGTACAATTTCCTTCCTGAGGCAGGTGCACTACATTGCTCCTTAGCTGAGTAAAAAGTGGTCCACAAATACGTGTTAAGGTAAATATTGTAAGTGGAAAGAAAGAGGATGAAATTTGCTCTGACACATGAAGGATAGGCATGACAATGGGGACAGACAATGGGGTTTAGAAGGCAGAGAGATGACCAAATAACAGAAACAGCCTGCATTCCATGAAAAAAGCAAGATGTTCAGAAAGAAGTAGTTGAAAAAAAAATGAAGCTATAAATTTGAGAAAGTATGAAAAATGAAATAAACTAGAAGGCAACTGATATAATTAAATAATGATGCTATAATGAAGAATAATATTTTTTTTTTCATTAGTCTGCTGCATATATTTTTCACCTTTCTGCTTTAGTTTATAGCTATTATTCATTTGGAAGTAGCCTTTGAGAATATTTGAAAGTGCTGGATTTGAAGACAATCTAAAGCGGTTGGTGGCCTAGCCATTAACACCAAGGCAATATTTTTTGAGCTTACTAGTCATTAACGATTTTTTTTGTATCTTGCAACTTCCATGCATACAACTGTCAGGCTGCTAGAACAAGAATAAACTGTAAAATCAAGTGAATAAAGAGTATATGTGTAAGAGTCAGGATCTCTAATTTAGAAGTCTTTATTTTACAAAATGTCTGCATAATGTGAATGATTTTTGCCATCTTATCCTTCGGTTTTATAGCTAATGTATACTCCAGTTGCATAAGAAGTGAACCAAGATTAATCATGATGCAAAGAAGCACTGGCCAGCTTGGATAGATGGAGCACTTTCTTCCTTTTCTTTTTTAAAATAAACCAACATACCAACTACATGTAATCCTCAATTTATGACCACAATTGAATCCAAAATTTCTGTTGCTAAGCAAGACAGTTGTTAGATGAGTTTTGTCCCATTTTATGACCTTTCTTGCCACAGTCATTAAGTGAATGTTTAAAATTATTTTAAATGTTTTTATCGCACATTTATTACTTTATAAGTTGCTCAAAATGGCAAACATACATTATAGTCCTTCCTCCTCCTGTTTTCTCCACAACAGCAACTCTGTGAGATGAGCTGACAGAAAATGACTGGCCCAAGGTCACCCAGACAGCTTTCTATGTATGCCTAAATAGGACTAACGCTCACAGCTTGTTTATTTGTTTGTTGTTTATTTAAATCCTGCCTTTAATTACTTTTACAAACAACTCAAGATGGCAAATATATTCAACACGTTTTCTTCCTCTTTTTTTCCTTACAACAACAGCCCTGTGAGGTAGGTTGCACTGAGAGAGAGTGACTGGCCCAAAGTCATTTGACCCTTCCTTCCTTCCTTCCTTCCTTCCTTCCTTCCTTCCTTCCTTCCTTCCTTCCTTCCTTCATCTAGAATGAATAAGAACAGAGTGATCCTGGGGGATGAAGAGTGAGAGAAGCATACACCAATGCCTTTCTTCAAAGAGATCTGTATGCAAGAGAATGGGAAAATATGAATGTCTAACATAGTTTTGTCTGTAGCTTCAATATTTATTGATTGCATTACAGGATTTTTTTCTGTGAAGAAGGAAAATGATTGGTATTCTTTCTCATCCTGGAATTCCTAGCCAAGGCCAAGCTTATCTTTTACAAAGTTCTCTTCAGTAAGTGAGACCTATTCTAATTTGGCCTGTCAAAGTCTATGAATGCCACTGGGATTATACACACACATATACACAAGTGCACAAATCCACCACATTCTTCCATTTCAGGGTAAGCAAGATTACGGTGCAGAAAAAGAAGAGAGTAAGCCAAAGAAATCAGAGGTATTTAGATAAGGGAACAAAAAGCAAAAACAGTTCAAATTAGATTCCACCAGCGTCATTCAATGTATATTTCATATCTTTTTATCTTTACCTCTTGCATGACTTCCTTCTAGTCTAAAGTTCCCCATTTCTCTCTTTCTTAGGATCTCGGCTCCATCCATCCAAACTTGACCTTCTTGGTATTCCCTTTCCTTTCGATCCACTCTTTACTTTTCTTACATGTATTCATTGTATAACTGGATCCTCCTCCATTCCTTCTATGTGACCAACCACTTCAATACATGTATTTTATACTAGACATTCTTGTATTCAAGGTACATTCATGCAGTATCCATACCTTTTTGATGTTCTCCCTTTTCATTTTATGATTCATAATTAAGTTACCCTTTCCCTCTGCAATCTACTTTAATATTTCTTCTGTCATATCCAGCGGTCACCTCTAAGTAACTGAAAAGACAGAAGTGTCCTCTTCCACATAGCCACTTTCAACTCCAGGGAACTAAGGGACAAGGAATGTGCTCTTATAAGCAGACATTTTCACCACATTTATTATGGTATTATTCAACAAACCATAAGCTACCCACTATATTTCTATCCGCATTTGTGTAGCACATGTTGACATTTCACCATGCTGTTGTGAAAGTATTTTCCTTGTCAGCTGGCAAGAGACATTCCTAATAGTGATTATCTCAAGCAGATTGCAGACCTACAATTGGTGTCTTTGCAAGGAAGAGGTGCTGCTCATTGTATAGAGACAGAGAGGCTCCTCCATCCTTTTCTCTCCTAGGGATTGTGGATTTTGAGACTGTATTGGATTCAATTGTAAGAACCCACCTTTTGGAGGAAATCAAGATTTTGTCCATTAAAAAAGCCAAATGCTATGGATTTATAATATATATGTATTTATGCATATGTGTGTGTATGCAGGGGTGGGATTCTACCAGTTCTGTCCAGTTCTATAGAACCCCTTGTTAACTTTCTAAGTAGTTAGAAGCAATTTCCTTTTGTTTTGTTTTTTCCACCCTTATTACATTCTTGCCAGAACGCCTAGACTTCCTGTCTCCAGAACTTCTGAGGCTTGGCTTTCTTAAAGGGGAAGGGTTGTTTTAAGATTTTTACATTGCTGTTGGGAGGAAACACTTTCCTGGACAATCAGCATTTTGAAGAAATAATTGAATAATGAAGCAAAGCTTTTAGTGATGGGACCAAGATGAATGACATTCAGCAAGGCTTCTTGGATAGCTAGAAAGATTACATTCAAACATGAGTTTACATACCCTTTCTGAGTTTTGGTCTAAAACTGATTTTTGGTGAAGGTTAATTCTGTGCTTGGTGATGTTTAATCCTGTGTTTATTGATGGGATAATTTTCCCTATTCAGCTTCAATAAGCACCAGCTACTGTTGTGATTTAATTATTTGTATTGTGTTTGAATTTTTTCCTGCCTCATGGTTTCTTTTTCTATCTGGGGAGGGGGTCTTCCTCACTGCTTTAGTACTATCTGGCACTGTCCTTTTGGGGTATACTTCCAAGAGGCAAGATGCACTGATTTTTTTAATGTCTTTCCGGGGGGGGGGCATGTGACCTTTCCTTAAATCTGGATGATTTCCTTAGGATATCTTGTGAGGTGAGTGAGACGAGCTGGTATTTTTAAGTGGTGCAAATAGATCTAAGGATTGCTTTTCCTGGGTGTGCTTTTTCTGGAGAGCTTAAATGACCTCTCTGCTGAAGGGTTTCACTTTATGAGCAAGAGATGGCTGCTTGATAGTTATTACTGCATTTTCACTATTTTCATTCCTCAAGGTGCTCTGGCACCCTGCCTGATTTGTAACTCTGGCTTGCAGGTATTTTTAATCTAATGATTGGTATTTAGGGCAGCTTTTTGCAAGCAAAGAAGCATTTTGTATTTTTGTACAAGTAATCCTTGACTTATAACAATTCATTTAGTGACCATTCAAAGTTACAATAGCACTGAAAAAAGTGACTTATGACCATTTTTCACACTTATGACCGTTGCAGCATCCCCCCCGTTAGGAGAGGCCAGGCGAGGAGAAGCGCCCCTTGATATGAGTGATGTCGAGTTGGCCATGCCTACCCATTCACATGACCACCAAGCCACACCTACCAACCAAGCCAAGATTACAGAACCAGTTGTTTAAAAAACTGAATCCCACTCCTGTGTGTATGTCCACACACACACACACACACACACACACACACATTTGGCTGGGGATTCTAGCAGTTGAAGTTCACAAGTCTTAAAGTTGCCAAGTTTGGAGACCCTGCTGTGTATCAGTACAAAGTGAGATTGGACTGGACAGCTTTCCAGATGACACCTTGAAGGGATACAGCCAAGATCATATTGGTCTTATTTTGTGTAACATGTATATGCATTCACCAATACTCTAAAGATGCTTGTAGGAATTTGATTTATAAGTTCCCAAACCGGTAGAAAACTACCTGCTAATCTTGCTGCATGTAGACCAGGGGTGTCAAACTCTTCATGTGACATATCACGACTTTTTCCCCCTGTTGCTAAACCAGGTGTGGGCATGGCCACCATGTGATGCATCCAACCTGTGGGCTGTGAGTTTGATGCAAATTGTTACTCATTGTTACTCATTCAAATTGGTCTAAGGAGAGCTTTTAAAACCCTGGGGTTAAACTGCAAAGAAAGAACAGCTGGCTATCATGGATCAAAGAACTAAGTTATGGTGTATGGAGAATTAACAGACTGTATGTTAGATGCTACAAATACCTGGAGTAGCCTTGCAGTCCTCCCAAAGGACAACCACCCAGCTGTATTATTTTCTCCTAAGCCCCAAAGAGCATGACAGCTATTTTAAGATTCCATTCAAACAGGGAGGGAGCAACAATCCTGCTGCCATTAAGGAGTTTGCTTCAAAACAGTTGCACAATTCCTTTACGGGGAACAAGTAAGCCCCTTTTCTAACTATGCTCTCTGTAGGACAGAAAAAGAGATGGGTTTTTAGTAGCCTCTTTCAGACATGTTCCCAATGGAAAATTAAGATTAGAAACACATCTCCCAAAATAGAAATCAAAGCTTAATAAATGTTATTTAACTGGCTAAAAGTCAATCTGGTGACCAGAGAAAAATAAAGGTAAAGGAGTCCCTATGGATTTTACTCTGGTAGTCATTGCTAACTACTAGGGGAGCAGACATTTCCATGGTCATGTGGCCAGCATGACATCACAGAGCGGAGAGAGAGAGAGAGAGACTTTATTATTAAAAAATGATTTATGATTTAATCTTCAATTAGATTCACCGTCTGGGACTGGTTACGTTTTTACTAGTTCAAGTCCTAACCAAGACCCTAAGGTAACGTCTGAATATATAGCATTATTATTATTATTACATCATCATCATTAAAATTATGGACCATCAATTATGGAGGCTGTTTATTTAGCCCTTTTTACTCACTTCCAATACATTATTTTTCCATTCCATTGATTATTCTCTGCCTCTTTTCTCTATTCACTATTCTTTTTACTACGTTCTTTGCAACTATTTATTTTGGTAGACATTATACAACACCCTTCTCTCATTCTCATTTCTTGACACTCATTTTCTTACATGCATCTTTTTCTTTTCCACAGTCTTTCACTTTAATCTGTCTTGTGTCCTCTTGAATTTTCTCATAAACAATAAAATCCATTATATCGTTATATTTATATGCATTTTTCCCATACATGCATATAGGGACTTACATCTAAACCATCTATTCAAATCAGACCTTTTTCTAAGCAGGTATCCAAGCAATCACCTTTCTCATTCATTCTTGAATCTCTAGAGGGCCCAATCATGCATTGTCTTTTCTGATTCCCACCCACCCATTCATGGAACCTAGTAGAAGAACTTTCCCTCACTTTGTCACACTCATTCATGATGTTGCATAATTTATCCCAAATTTATCTGGTTCTTCAATTTTCACCATTCACTGGAACAATGAGTATCATCAGCCTATGCATTCCTACTTACTTATATACTCATAATAATTAAAAAAAAAAACAGTTCAGACTTTCTGCATACATTTTAACCAGGGGTGGGATTCTACCACTTCGCACCTATTCGATAGAACCAGTTGTTAACATTCGAAGCAGTTCGGAGAATTGGTTGTTAGAAGAAATTACTGGCCTAATCCTGTTAGGAAGGCAGGAAGGAAACATTCTGGTGTTGCTTACAGAAACTGCCTCTCTGTTAACCCTTATTACATTCTTGGCAGGACTAGACTTCCTGTCTCAGGAACTTCTCTGGAGTTTTTTTCCCCTCCTTTTTTGATACTTTGCTTGTGTGGAGTGACCATTCAAAGTTACAATGGTACTGAAAAAGGTGACAAGATCATTTTTCACACTTACGATTGTTGCAGCATCTCTACAGTCATGAGAGGCCAGGCGAGGAGATGTGTGCCTTGATGTGAGTGATGTTGAGTAGGCCACACCCAGCCAGTCACATGACCATCAAGCCACGCCCACCAACTAAGCCATGCCCACAGAACCAGTTATTAAAAATGTTCTGTACCTTCATTTGCATTCTTGAAACCCTGCGTTTTGATTGGTCAAAACGCAGGGTGATCTGATTGGTCCAGCGAGCCGCGCTGATTGGCCAGCTAAGAATCTCCCGCGATTGGCTAATACGAATCGCGGGAGATTCAAAGCGGTGCCATTGGCTGCGGCCGCTGCGGCTTGAGAATAAAAAGCCACAAGTTTTTCTTTGGAGCCAGTTCGGTTCCTGAGCGAAATAAAGAGCTTGAAACACAGTCACCGACTCCTGGCCTCTTTCCTAACGGACACAACACTGGCGACGAGGATGGGATTGATCCTGAACCCCTAAGCACATGTCCGACGGAAGCCAGCAAGACCGACGAGATGGACAACATCGCGCCACCCGCACCCTTCAACCCCGCTAGCGAGGACTGGGAATCGTACACGGACAGATTCCGCATGTTCCTCGAATGCAGCGACCTGGAGGACGCCACCGGACCGAAGAAACGAGCCGTTTTCCTGACGCACTGCGGGCCCGCAGTGTTTAAGATGGCGAAAGCCCTCGCAAAACCCACCAACATTACCGCGATGGACTGGGATGACCTCGAGCCACTACTCCGGAGACACTACGCTCCAGCCGTGCCCGTCCTCATCCGACGGCACGAGTTTTATCGGCGGGACCAGCGGTTGGGCGAAAGCCTCAGTGACTTTGTTGCAGAGCTGCGGAGCCTAGGAGGATTATGCGGGTTGTCCAACATGGACGAGGCCCTGCGGGACCGAGTTGTGCTCGGCCTATGGGACCCTGTCCTCCAAAGTCGACTGATGGCCAAAGGCAACATCACCCTCGCTGATGCCATCACCGAAGCCACCGCAGCCGAAGCCACCCGGCAGTCAGCAAGCGCATATGGAGACTGGACGCCGGGGACCGCACTGTGAACAACCACCCTGCAAGGGCGACCGAGGCCCAACCTGAAACTACCACCCACCATGGCGAATTCCACTCCACCTTGGGTACTTCAGTTGAGGAGGAGTCTCCAGGCAGGCCGCGACCAGCGCAGCCGGCAGGGTCGTAAGTCGAGGATCGCGTGTGCCGGTTGCGGAGGCAACCACCCCAGATCCGAATGCCAGTTCTTCGATGCAGTCTGCCGGCACTGTGACAAAAAGGGCCACATCGCCCGCGTCTGCCGCCTTAAGAAAGCATACAGCCCCAGACGGTGGGACCCCAACGAGCGGAGACGGGACAGCACACCACCCAGGACCAGAGACCACCCAGCCGACAACCGTTGGGACTGGAACGGACGAGCCCAACGAGGTGGCGAGACCCGGTGGAGGGAAGAAACACACCAGACGGTCATCATTGGCCACTCAACAATCACCGACGCCTGAAAGGTCTACGTGGAGGTAGGCATCGAAGGCGAACCTTGCAAGATGGAGGTGGATTCCGGGTCCTACCTCTCAATGGTCGCCTGGCAAGAAATTAAACGCTTGGTGCCTACCATTCAGAGAAGGGGACTGGAAAACCAGAGACTAATCCTTAAAGACTACCAGGGAAACCGCATCCCGGTAGTCGGAACAGGACAGTTCAGAGTAACCTTTAAAGGGCGCACCGCAAAACTTCCCCTCACCATCGTCGATCGAGACCGACCCAGCCTGCTGGGACTTCAGTGGTTCGCACCTCTCGGCATCGAAGTCACCGGCATCGACCACATCGCCGAAGCCGACTGGGAGCAGCAACTAGCCCGGGACTTCCAAGAAGTGTGGCACCCTAGGCAAGTACCGAGGGCCCCCTATATCCTTCAGCCTAGACCCAAACGTTCCCCCGAAACGCCTAAAACCAAGGCAGGTACCTTTCGCACTCAAGCCAAAAATTGATGAGCAAATTGACAAGCTCGTCAAGCAAGGGGTCCTACAACCAATCGATCATGCCCACTGGGAGACCCCAATAGTCACTCCAGTCAAGCCCAACGGGTCGGTGAGAATCTGCGGGGACTATAAAGCCACCCTAAATTGCGCCTTACAACAAAGCGCCTACCCCGTCCCAGTAGTGCAGCACCTCCTACACTCACTGGGGGGAGGCAAGGTTTTTGCAAAGCTCGACCTGGCCCAAGCATATCAGCAGCTGCCGGTCGACGCAGAAACTGCGGAGGCGCAAACTATAGTCACCCACCGGGGAGCTTTCCAATGTAACCGACTCCAGTTCGGAATCAGCGTGGCGTCCGGAATATTCCAGAGCCTCATGGAAAGACTCTTGCAGGGCATCAAGGGGGTAGTGCCCTATTTCGATGATGTGCTGGTGTCGGCTACCAACCAGCAAGAACTAGAGGCTCGGCTAAGGAAGGTGCTAACAAAATTTAAAGAAACCGGGCTCAAGGTGAAGAGGGAGAAGTGCCAGCTTTACACGGAATGGGTCGAATTCCTGGGCTACCTCCTTGACCGGCACGGCATCCACCCCACCGAGACTAAGATCAGAGCCATTAAGGAGGCCCCCACGCCCAGGAATAAAACGGAGCTCCAGGCGTTTCTGGGACTGCTTAATTTTTATAATGTTTTCCTGCCCCAAAAGGCGACCGCGGCGGAGCCTTTGCATAGGCTTTTGGACAAGGCGGCTACCTGGACTTGGGGAAAACGTGAGGAAGCCGCCTTCAGGAAAACAAAGGACCTGCTCACTTCGGATGCTGTCCTCATCCAATATAACGAAACCCTACCATTAGCCATCACATGCGACGCATCACCCTTTGGCGTCGGCGCTGTTCTCAGCCACACTCTCCCTGATGGAAAAGAAGCACCCATCGCCTTCTTCTCCAGGACACTCACCAAACCAGAGTGGAACTACAGCCAGCTGGACAAACAGGCCCAAGCCATCATCGCAGCAGTAAAGAGGTTCCACGAGTACCTCTACGGCCGCACCTTCACAGTCATCACGGACCACAAGCTGTTGCTGGGCATCTTGGCAGGGAACCAGGCCACCCCGAACATTCTTTCGCCCAGAATGACAAGGTGGTCCGAATTCCTTGCCGCCTACAATTACCGGCTCACACACCGACCCGGTAAGACTATTACCCATGCAGACGCTTTGAGCCGCTCACCGCTGCCCGACCTAGACACCGACCCAGCACCCACAACAAGCACCCTCAGCATAGAGACTCTGCCCGATCTACCCATAACTGCGTCAGACATTGCCCGAGAAATCAATAAAGACAAACGTCTGGCGCGGGTGTCACATTGGATAGAGAAAGGGTGGCCGGAAAAGGACAACGACGAAGCCTTTAAAACATTCCAGAACCGGCAAACGGAACTGTCACTGCAAA
>BHEV01031635.1:0-17774 GCA_004319985.1 Emydocephalus ijimae | reverse complement strand
TTAACATATAAACCATGATTACATATTTATTATTTTACCTAAACCAGTTAGGGTAAACAATGTTATCCCTAACAATAATAATCTTAGAAACGTTTATGTTTGTGTACGTGTGAAAACATGAGACCCTAAATTCTAGTCCCATTTTAGGCATAAAGCTAGCTGAATGAACCTTGAGCCAGTCACTTTTTCTCAGTCCTGAGAAGAAGAAAGCAAGCGCAAACCACTGAAATTTACCAAGAAATTATGCCTGGACAAATCCCAAGTGCCTGCAGGCATTTAGGCAGTTGCGATGGGTCAACACCAATTTTTAAAACATATGTTCCAAAGAAATAAACTGTGATAATTAGTTCATTTATTAGATTTTTTCCCTGCCTTTATTATTTATAAATAGCCCAAGGCAGCAAACATACGTAATACTCCTCTTATTTTTCACACAAAAACAACCCTGTGAGTTAGGCTGGGCTGAAAGAGAATGACTTTGCCTGTTGTAAGAGCAAATGTACTCTCTCAGCCACTTGTGCGGTGAACCTTCTCACCCAGTATCAGACCTGACAGAGACAGACAAATATGGAAGCAACATGGAGAAGTTTCTTGATTTTGTTTTTTAGCAGTGCCTGAGGAAAATGAAAGGGAATAAAGCTGGATGGAAAGAGAAGTGGTCAGACAGACTGGACAGACTGAGAGTATATTCCAGGTTGGACCAATATGTGGAGATGTAAAGAAAGATCCAGATGGCTATGGGGAAGTAAAGTGCCATGTGAGAAAGATCAAACCAGGAATAAATTAGGAAGACATTTGAAGACAATTGAATTCAAAAGTTCAATATTTTGGACATTCCTCAAATATACAGATTAACAGATATCAGTATATTTGAGGGGTATCCAAAATATTTTTATTCATATTTAACTCTATGAATCTATGAATGGATGGGTGGATGGTTGGATGGATGAATGAATGAATGCAGATAGATAGATGATATAGAGCAAGGGTCTTCAAACTTGGCAAGTTTAAGATTTGTGGGCTTCAACTCCCAGAATTCTTGAGCTAACATGGTTGGAGGAGGAATTCTGGGAGTTGAAGTCCACAAGTCTTAAACTTGCCACGTTTGAAGACTCCTGATATGGAGAGTTTAGTTTAGTTTAGTTTATTGTCATTATACCTCATCCAATGAAATTAAATTTAAATCTAATTTAAATCAAATTAGAGAGATAGATAGATAGATATAGATAGAGTTAGTTCTATATTGTATTTATTTATTTATTTACTTATTTATTAAATGTATTTATAACATATATCAAAATGATATGTTTCAATGCTGCCTTACAAAATTTATAAAAAATTGTAATTTGTTAACAAAGTAAAATTGTGCAACACATGACACCAACACAGCCCTTGGAACATATTTCCAAAAATAATACTGGAATTCAACTTTTCAAAGCAACTGTGTTTGGTGGTGGTGGTAGGAATTAAAGATGCTTGGAAGAATTGCAAACAAGTACCGTATTTGCCGGCGTATAAGATGACCTGGCATATAAGACGACCCCCCCCCCCAGTAACTAATCATCCAATATTTACACAGTATGCATGTTATTCTGTGTTGGTCAGCCAAACGATCCCAGCGGGGTCACCAGAAATGCCCTCCAGAAATCCCCGGGGCTGCAGCGGCAGGGCGGAGTGCCAGGGGCTGTGGGAGGAGCAGGAAGGCGGGCAGCCTTCACATGGCCCTGCCTGGGGTGACAGGAGCGACCCACGCTCTCACTACCTCCAGTCGCTGCAGCCTCGGGCAGAGCGAGGAGAGCGGGATTCGAACCTGATTCAGAGACACAGGGAGGCTCTTGGTGGAAGCAACGCGGGGGATCCGGGAAGCCAGAGGCGCCTTCGCTGCGTCCCACAAGCATCCGATAGCCGGCAGTGGATATACCGGCGTATAAGACCCCCCCACTTGGAGGTGGGGGGACTCCCCCACTTGGATATACCAGCGTATAAGACCCCCCCACTTGGAGGCATGTTTTTCAGGGCAAAAAAGTCATCTTATACGCTGGCAAATACGGTACTGCTTTCCAACTTTTCCACATTGTAAAGTACCTTTTTAGAACCAAATCTGAAACAAAGAATAGATAATTTGCCAAGAGAATGAAAATAAATCATGCAATTAAATGTGACTGCCTTCCACAGTTTGACAATTTTCATACTGGGATGCTTCAGAATTCTGGAAACCTGATCTCAACATAAGTGTAAGGTAGTGAGTTGCACAAGGCTGACATATTCTAATGAAGACTTGTGCACATTCTTGTGCATTTTCTCATATAGTCTCGTTCTCCTGGACATTAGTAATACATATCAGAGACAGTCCATGATATGCTGTTTTTTCAATTTAAAGGAAAATGGGGAGTGTAAAAAAGAAAAATATCTATCAATAAATATAGATTTCAACAGATTTATGACAAAAGCTCTCCCAAATTATTTTTGTATCTTTAGATAAAAGCTTGGCAATGAAGGAGGAATGAGAGAGGAAAACATAACTTCATGGAGAGAATTTCTTCTGGTTGGTCTTCTGCATCAATGGTCACCCACCCTGTTCCTTTGGGGGCTTCTCTTCATGTTTCTGATTGCTCTGATGGGAAACAGCCTCCTTATTTTCTTGATGAAAACAGACTCTGGACTTCAGACTCCCATGTACTTCTTTCTTAGTCGGTTGGCTTTCATGGACCTCTGCCAAGTTCTCTCCATTGTCCCACAAGTATGGGTCAGTTTTATAACCAAGAGGTATACCATTTCACTCTATGGGTGTGTTGTTCAGATTTCTGTAATTTTGATTTTGGCAGGAGCAGAATGCCTCATCCTGGCAACCATGTCTTATGATAGATACGTAGCCATCTGCAAACCTTTGCAATACCCCATCATCATGAGGAGAAATGTCTGTTATATGATGTCAATGGCGGCCTGGTTTTGGTCCACTGTCCAAGCTCTCACTTGCTCACTTTATGTGTTGCCCCTTCCCTAATGCAAGTCCAATGTGATTAACCATTACATGTGTGATTATCCAGCTCTTATCCAGTTGTCTTGCTCAGATAATTCTGCTTTTGAAAGAACAACATATTTTGGAAATTTCATGGTACTTCTCATCCCCCTCTCACTTATCCTCACTTTCTACATTGCCATCCTTCTCCAATTGTGAGGGTACAATCTTCTCAAAGGAGCCATAAAGCCTTAGGAACATGCATGTCTCACTTGTGTGTAGTTGGGATCTATTATGTAACTGCTATTGTAAACCTGCATCCTCTTATTCGCCACAGGAAGCCATGATTAATACACTGTTCTTTACTGCTCTGCCTGCCATGACAAATCCCTTTATGTATAGCCTGAGGAATCAGGATGTCTTGGAAGCTCTGAGAAAAACCTTCCGAAAACACAGCTTGCATGACTGACTAGCTAATAAAAACCTACTGCTAACATTGAATATTTTCTGTTTGAAATCTGGGCATCTGCTCCAGTTGAAATACAGTTATTGGTATTCGATAGCATTTGATATCTCTTTTTAATTGCTGTTATTTTACTGATGGAAAAGTAAACTAGAATCCTAAGTCTGCATAATGGAGTTTGAGTCTAAAATATTAAATCCTCTAATCTACTTAAATTATTAGCATACCTAGGGAAAGTGACATTTACTTTAAGCATCTGTGCATGGTGATGTACACATATTGTACAGAATTATTATTTAAGGGTTTTTTTTAATGAAAAACGTTCCTTTCATGGTGCAAAATGGAGAATGAATTTCTTAGAGTTTAAATTTTAATATCTACTTTGATGCCATTATGTATATACATTAAGAGTGTCCCGCATAGAATAACCAAAGGCCATTGTGTTTAGGATTACCCTTGTAATCGCCTTCCTTATCATTTCCAGAACCTCTGGAAAGTTCCAAGCAAGAACAAGAGTCCTAAAATTAACTGGGCTTTGTGGAAAGAGTTCATCACCCTATTGGTTCTCTTTGTTGCAAACCTTTCCTCATTTGAAGCCAGGAGCATCTCAACATTTAGACCTTCTGGCTCATTTCTGAAACAAATAAGTCTCTGTCTTCGCTTTAATGCCTCTTTGCACTACAAAAAAAGAACAACCGTAAACTATGGGTCACCCAAGCCAGAAAGTCCTGTTTTGAGAAATTGGAAGGATTTGTTTCTTGAAAAGGAGGGGGACTAGCCCAAAAGGACTTGTTCATAATATGTGCCTTTTGATAAATAGAAATGTAAATACTGTACTTTCTTGCCCAGTGTCCATGTCTGTCTGTCCCTCTCTCTCTCTCTCCCTCCCGATACTTTGCCTGCTTTTGCTCTTTTTTGGCTACTTAATAATTTCGAGGTTTCCCCATGTTTAATAAATGAAAGACAAAAGAAATTGACCAGCCCAAGTTTCTCAAAAGTAGCTTTGCGCCTAAGCTGGGACTAGAATTCAGGGTGACCCATTTTCTAGCCTCATGCCTTAATCAATATCCCCAACTAGCTCTCTAGCATATATAAATATATACATACACATGTGTTATGGCTCCCCCTTCAAAGTTCCAACAAACAAAACCAAAGGCAGTCGCCACAAAATTCAAATCCAACAAAAAGGAGTCTTACAAGATTATATTCCACATGCCCTGTTATCACAACAGTTCAGGCACAAATTCTCAAAGCTCTGAGCCTCTGCCTAAACCCTCTGCACGTAATCAAACAATTTGTTCCTGACAAACTTCCCCCACACAGCTGTGTCCTTTTATAATCCTTGAGGCAACGTACTAATTACTAGTTATTGGCTCGCCCTCCCTTCTGAGTTTGTTTCCGTGGACCACCAAATGGGCGTGTCAATCTCTCTAAATCATCTTCTGGCCTGATGTCTCCACACAGCTTGACGTTTCAGCCTCCTTCTTGTTCTGGCATCTAGCCAGGATCTGTCAGCTTCCTCGTTCGACTCCTCTGACTCATCTTGTGGCTCAACTGCAGGCATGAATGAGGTCGAGGGTTCAGGCGAAGAATGTCTGTGTGATAACCTCTCATCCCCCTGGCTCACATCTGTGTCTTCAAACAATTCAGACTCCAAATTCTCCAAAATCTGTTGTGTCCGTCGCGGTAAGGAGACCCGGAGTCAGTGACTTGGTTTAGCTCTTTTATTGGTCCCCGGAACCGGTCTGGCTCCGAGGGAAAAACAGCGGCTTTTTATTCTCAAGCCGTGGCGGTCGCAGCCAATGGCACCGTTTAAAATCTCCCGCGATTTGTTTCCACCAATCGCGGGAGATTCGTAGCGGGCTAATCAGCGCGGCTCGCTAGACCAATCGGATCACCCCGCGCTTTGGCCAATCAAAACGCGGGGTTTCAAGAATGTAAATGAACATACAGAACACCCCTCCCCTCTTGGTTTGGTCCTACGTGATGTAGTCCCATAAGTGGGCGGGACTCGTACTTGCCTACTGAACCTGTTCAGGTTAGTTGTTGGTTGGCTCCCGGCCGGTTCGGTCAGGTTCTCTGTTTCTCTTGGCCTCGTCGATGGAACCGTCTGGAAGGCCCTGCCGGGCCGCTTGTCGCAACTCCCTCCCGGTCTACCCGGGCTGGTTGAGCTGCGGTTTTCGCCGCTCCCGCCTGGTCTTTCCGGGCTGGTTGAGCTGGCCTGGCTGCTTCTCCCTGGTGAGGTTTCGAGCTGGCTGCTTGCTGGTGAATATGGCTGGTTTCTTTCTCTTGGGTTTTGGTTCTCGGGGTATTCCCTCCCCTCTTGGCTTGTGTTAAGGGGGTTGTCTGTGTCTGGTTGCATGTCGGTTATGTTTCTTGTGACCGTTCTCGATCTTATTTGATCGATGTGGCGTTTCCACGCTCGTCCGTCGGTTGTTTGCAGCCGGTACAAGCGTGGACCTGTCAGTTGGGTTATGGTCGCTGGTATCCATAGTGGGTCTCCGGTTAGGTTCTTTGCATAGATGGCGTCGCCTGGCACAAAGGACCGGTGCTTGCTGGAGGAGTTTGGGGGTTTTTCCGGGTTGTATGTGGGGTGTAATCTGTCGAGCGGGGACCTTAATTTCCTCCCCATTAGTAGTTCTGCCGGGCTTTTGTTCGTTGTCGTGTTCGGGGTTATATGTTGTATAAAAAGCATTTTATTTATTTTTTCTTGGATTTCCCCGTGTTCGATTTTCTGGATGGTTTTTTTCGTGAATTGAACCATCCGTTCCGCCCTTCCGTTCACCGCCGTATGCGCCGGAGCTGTCAGTGCGTGTCGTATGCCCCGTTCCGCTAGGAATTTTTCAAATTCTAGCAAGGTGAATTGGGGCCCGTTGTCCGACACGATGACATCCGGGAGGCCGTGGGTTGCGAACAGTTTACTAAGTTCCTTGGTCACAGCCTCCGTGGTGGTGGTTTTCATGTTGCTTACCTCCAACCAATTGGAGTAAGCATCTACGATTATTAGGAATGTATGTCCCTTGGTGGGCCCGGCAAAATCTATGTGGATCCTAGACCATGGTCCCCTGGGGGTTTCCCATTCCAGGATCGGTGCTGCGGGAGGGCTTGGCCTGGTTTCTTGGCAGTGTCCACATTTTGCCACCCACGCCTTGATTTGTTTATCCATGCCTGGCCACCAGGCGTAACTCCTGGCCAGGGCTTTCGTTCTAACTATGCCCGGGTGCCCCTCGTGTAACAACTCCAATACCTTCCTTTGTAGTTTTTCCGGAACAACAACCCTATCCCCCCAAAGTACACAACCTTTTTGTAGCGATAGTTCTGTTTGTCGGTTCCGGAATGTCCTGAACGCTTCGTCGTCGTCTTTTTCCGGCCAACCTTTTCTACCCAATGTCGCACCCACGCCAGACGTTTGTCTTTTTTAGTTTCTCGGGTAATGTCTGACGCGGTTATGGGTAGATCGGGCAGAGTCTCTATGCTGAGGGTTGTTGTTGTGGGTGCTGGGTCGGTGTCTAGGTCGGGTAATGGCGAGCGGCTCAGGGCGTCTGCGTGGGTGATGGTCTTACCGGGTCGATGTGTGAGCCAGTAGCTGTAGGCGTCAAGGAATTTGGACCACCTTGTCATTCTAGGGGATAGAATGTTCGGGGTGGCCCTGTTCCCTGCCAGGATTCCCAGTAGCGGCTTGTGGTCGGTGACAATGGTGAATGGGCGGCTGTAGAGGTACTCATGGAACCTCTTCACTGCTGCGACGATAGCCAGGGCTTCCTTGTCCAGCTGGCTATAGTTCTTCTCTGGTTTGGTGAGTGTCTGTGAAAAGAAAGTGATGGGTGCTTCTTTTCCGTCCGGGAGCGTGTGGCTGAGGACGGCGCCGACACCGAAGGGTGAGGCGTCGCATGTGATGGCAAGTGGTAGGGTCTCATTATATTGGATGAGGATGGCATCCGAGTTGAGCAGGTCCTTGGTTTTCCTGAACGCGGCTTCCTCCCATTTCCCCCATGTCCACGTGGCCGCCTTGTCCAGAAGCCTATGGAGAGGCTCCGCCACGGTCGCCTTTTGGGGCAGGAACACATTGTAAAAGTTAAGCAATCCCAGAAATGCCTTCAGTTCGGTTTTATTCCTGGGCGTGGGGGCCTCCTTAATGGCTCTGATTTTGGTTTCGGTTGGGCGGATGCCGTGTCGGTCTAGGAGGTACCCTAGGAACTCGACCCGCTCTGTGTACAGCTGGCATTTCTCCCTCTTCACTTTTAGCCTGGCTTCCTTGAATTTAGTTAGTACCTCCCTTAGATGACTCTCCAGTTCTGTCTGGTTGGCTGCCGACACCAGCATGTCGTCGAAGTAGGGTGCCACCCCCTTAATCCCTTGCAACAGTCTCTCCATGAGGCTCTGGAAAATTCCCGGCGCCACGCTGACTCCAAACTGGAGTCGGTTACAGCGGAACGCTCTCTGGTGGGTGACTATGGTTTGCGCCTCTGCGGTTTCTGCGTCGACCGGCAGCTGTTGGTAGGCTTGCGCCAGGTCGAATTTCGCAAAAACCTTGCCCCCCCCAAGTGAGTGTAGGAGATGCTGCACTACTGGGATGGGGTAGGCACTTTGTTGCAGGGTGCAATTTAGGGTGGCCTTATAGTCCCTGCAGATTCTCACCGACCCATCGGGCTTGACTGGGGTGACTATTGGGGTCTCCCACCGGGCGGGATCGATTGGTTGTAGGACCCCTTGTTTGACGAGCTTGTCAATTTGCTCATCTATTTTTGGCCGGAGTGCGAAAGGTACCCGCTTTGGTTTTAGGCGCACCAGGGGGATGCTGGGATCTAGGCTGAATGATATGGGGGGGCCCTCGGTACTTGCCTAGGGTGCCGTCACTTCCTGGAAGTCCTGCGCCAGCTGCCGTTCCCAGTCTGCCTCTGCGATGTGGTTGATGCCCATGACCTCAATGCCGAGTGGTGCGAACCATTGAAGTCCCAAAAGGCTGGGTCAGTCTCGGTCCACGATCGTTAGGGGGAGCTTTGCTGTGCGGCCCTTGAATGTTACCTTGAACTGTCCGGTTCCGACTACCGGGATGTGGTTTCCCTGGTAGTCCTTGATTATTAATTTCTGGTTGTCCATCCCCTTCTTGTGGATGGTAGGCACCAAGCGTTTGATTTCTTGCCAGGCGACCATGGAGAGGTAGGACCCGGAGTCCACCTCCATCCTGCAAGGCTCGCCTTCGATGCCTTCCTCCGCGTAAACTTTGCAGTTGTCGGTGGTTGATGCGTGGCCGATGATGACCGTCTGGTGGGTTTCCTCTTTCTGTCGGGCTTCACCACCTCGTTGGTTCTGTCCGGCCCAGTCCCATCGGCTTTCGGTTACGCGATCCCTGGCCCTGGGGGGTGTGACGTCACGCCTCCGGTCGCTGTGGTCCCACCGTCTGGGGCTGTAGGCCTTCCTTAAATGGCAGACTCAGGCGATGTGACCCTTTTTGTCGCAGTGCCGGCAGACCGCATCGAACAACCGGCACTCTGCTCGGGGATGGTCGCCCCTGCACCTGGCACATGCGGTCCCCATGCGGTGTTTCCACCAATCGCAGGAGATTCGTAGCGGGCCAATCAGCGCGGCTCGCTAGACCAATCGGATCACCCCACACTTTGGCCAATCAAAATGCGAGGTTTCAAGAATGTAAATGAACGTACAGAACAAAATCAAATCAGGGAGAAAAATCTATACTACTACCGATTTACAGATCAGTAACAATATCAATCAGAGTTTGGTCTGATCAGATACAAATCTGATTTGTAAAAATCTAACGTTTAATTCCAGACTCATTTACACAGAGACACAGAAAGGGAAGCAGGGAAAGGTGGGAAAGAATAAGAAATCTATTTTTCCAATGCTAATTATCTGTAACCAACAAAATTAAACGTTTACTTAATAATGGAGGAAGAGAGAAAAAAACGATGTATTCATTTTGAAAAACTCATTATGGTCAATCTCCTTTTCATTCTCTCTGCAGCCAAGGAAATCTTTCATATATCCAGGGAGAGGTTATGAGAGACTTCTACTTTGGAGAATTTGATTTTCAGTTCAAGATTTTAATCAAGATGTAATTTTAAAAGTGAAAAGTTTCTAGTATCAGATTGTACCATTTTATTACTGCAGGGGTTTTTTTCTTCCATTTTTTGGTTTCCTTAAGAGAACTTCCTGGGCATTTAGTGGATTACAAAGTGACATTGTGCTAAGCATGTTATTCCAAAGACAAACAGTTCTACAATAACCATAGTAAGGATAGATTTGCATCCTATAATTTAATTGGGTTTACTTAACCACTCCCTAGTCAGAATTACAGAATAACAGAGTTGGAAGGGATCTTGGAGGTCTTCTAGTCCAACCCTCTGCTCTGGCAGGAAACCCTTCAGACAAATGGTTGTCCAATATCTCCTTTAAAACTTCCAGTGTAGGAGCATTCACAGCTCATTCATCTGAGTTTAGTCCTTATCCATCTGGGACTCTGACTTGCTTATCACTGCTTATTTGTCCAGCGAATGTCTCACTAAGTTCTGATACTATGCCTTGTTGTTTGAGCCTAAGATAAGATTAAAATTTCAAGCCTATCTCTTTAGATATGTCAGAACTGCTGGTGTTTTTCCCCCAAGACTTCCCAGCAAGGTTCTCCTTGTTGCGAAGAAAACCCACCTCTGCCAGAATAACGTATATCTCATTTCCTAAGGCCAATACCTCCTTCAGTTCAAGGAGTCCACTCATGGTCTCTGCATGAGTGCCTTCCATAGATTTTTTAGCAATAAGATGGATGTTGTTGCTTTGCCTTCTTCTCCAGCAGGAGCATCCAACCAGGAGCATCCAACCAAGCAATTCCAGAAGCTAAGCAGATCAAGATACATCCACCTGAATGCCATCCTCAAACAGCTCATCAAACAAACCAACCCAAGTTCTCACCTAAGGGCCAAATAACCAGGTTTAAATTATCCTATTTAGACACCTTATGCCAGTGGTGTATTAACCATTAAGCAGACTAAGCACGTGCTTAGGGCACCAGGCCCAAAGGAGGCACCACAAAACTTCTATGTAGCTTGGCTTCGTTTGTCCAATATGTACAAAGGAGGGAGGGGGGCACCAAGATTTGTCAGTGCTTAGGGCACCAGTAAGCCTTAATCTGCCACTGCCTTATGCAAACACCTGGTTCTAATGCCAAGAAAGGTAGAAGGAAAGAGAAGGAAAGGATGGCTGGCAGCAAAATGGATGGACTCAGTTACAATGGAAGATCTGATATATCAGTCAGGGACAGATTGTCATGAAGAATATCTATCAACATATATATGATCACCCAGACATAGCCCTGGCTTGATGACACATAATCAGTCAAAATTAGAATAGAATTTTAACAATTTGAACTTATTACAATTATTAGTTACATTTGGTGAGTTGTATTGTGTTGCACATGAACTTTATTACTCATTCTGAGCTTAAATCCAAGAGTAATTCTCAGTCCCTCAATGTGATATATATCATATACCTAATCATTCATAGCCCATTAATGATGTTGTGAATCATTAAGCGACATAGAATTGTGTAATAAAGATATCTTGAGCTTGAAGTCAAGTGCAGGGTTCTGGCCCTGCACTTCTGATTGGCTGTTAAATGGCAAGATCAGATTGGTCCGTTCAGGAGAATCTGATTGGCCATTAACGAACCGTTCTCATTGGTCAATGGAGCTAGCGCTCCCAGGTTCTCATTGGTTGAATAGTTAATAAGTTGCCTATATAAGGAAGGCTATAGCAGCCATTGTTTTGAGCTGTCACACCATGTAAATAAAGAGTTTGAAGTTCACCGTTTCACCGGCTCGTCTCCCTTCTTCGCACCCATGCTCCAAACTTAACACTGGCGACGAGGATGGGATGTGGAGACGTCAGAGCTGACTGAACAACGAAGACGATAACCGAGCACGTGGCTGAAATCGCACAACGGTGGAACCATGTCCGGCGGCGTCATACCACCCGCTCCGTTCGACCCAGTGCAAGAAGACTGGGAGTCTTACATGGATCGTTTCCAAATGTTCTTGCAAACCAATAATTTGAAGGATGCCACGACTGGGAAGAAACGGGCGGTATTCCTAACACATTGCGGGCCGATCGTATTCAAGATGGCCAAGGCCCTAGCGAAACCGGCTGAAGTGAAGGCTATGGACTGGGACGTCCTCGAACCCCTACTAAGAACCCATTATGCACCAACCGTACCAACGCTCGTAAGGTGGCACAAGTTCTACCAAAGAAACCAGCGAAAGGGAGAAAGCGTTGCTGATTTCGTCGCAGACCTCCGAAACCTGGGAGGCCTCTGCGGATTCACCGACCTGGACGAGGCTTTGAGAGATCGAATAGTTCTGGGATTAGATGCACTAAACGTGAAGAGTAAGATGATGGCGAAAGACGACATCAGCCTTGCCGATGCCATCGCTGATGCTACTGCAGCAGAAGCAACCAGGAAGTCGGCTGCCCAACTGCGCTGCAACCGCGCTCAGGTACACCAACTGACCAGTGACATTTTACCCAAGTCAGAAGGACAGCTATGACGACCCACCACGAGGACCTCTCTCATGAGGACAAAGAAGAGGTCCATCAACTGTGGTCTGATCGGGACCATTATACGAAGTCCCAACACCCATGCGCTGGCTATGGGGCCAGCTACCCACGGTCCGAATGCAAATTCCGCGACGCACTCTGCCATGAGTGCGGGAAACGAGGCTACATCGGATGGGTCTGTAGAAGTTTCCTAGGACCCAGCCAGACCTCGAAGGGGGCTAACTATCGCCAATCGACAGGAAACCATCCTGTAAGGCGAGAACCAGTAAACCACTCCTACAGAAACCGAACCTTAAATCGCCCCACGAAGCGAGAGGAAGCTCTCCAAACTATCACTATTGGTCACGCCTCTTCCTTGGATGCTAAGAAAATCCGAATTAAAGTGGCCATCAAAAACCGGCCCTGCCAAATGGAAGTCGACTCGGGATCGTCTCTCTCGATGGTCTCCTGGAAGACCCTCAAGCAACTCATCCCTATGATCCGGCGCCAAGACCTCTGTTCCCAAAGACTCATACTTAAAGACTATCAGGGGAATAGGATTCCAGTCGTAGGATCCAGTTGAGTCCGGGTCTCATTCAAAAACCGCACAGCCTCTGACCATGATCGACAAAGACCGACCTAGCCTGTTAGGCCTCCAATGATTTGCGCCACTCGGCATTGAAGTGGCAGGCATTAACCAAATCGACGGCAGTGACTGGGAGGAGGACCTCGTCCATGAATTCAGGGACGTCTTCACAGAAAAACTAGGCGAGTACAAGGGGACCCCGATATCGTTTAGCCTTAATCCAAAAATAGCTCCCATCCGCCTTAAGCCTCGTTGAGTTCCATTCGCCCAAAACTGAAAATCGACGAACAGCTTGATAAGTTAATAGCCCAGGGAGTGTTAAAGCCAACCGATCACTCTCCCTGGGAGACCCCAATCATGACACCCATTAAGCCGGATGGGTCTATTAGAATTTGTGGGGACTACTGAGCCACCCTGAACCACGCCCTGCAGCAAAACGCATATCCAGTACCGGTGGTGCAGCACCTTCTCCATTCCCTGGGGCGCGGAAAAGTCTTCGCTAAACTAGACTTAGCTCAGGCATATCAGCAACTACCAGTTGATGAAAAAACGGCACAGGCACAGATAATCGTTACGCACCGAGGTGCCTTTAAATGTACCCGGCTCCAGTTCGGAGTGAGTGTAGCCCCGGGGATTTTCCAGAGTCTGATGGAAAGACTATTACAAGGGGTTAAAGGCTTTGTCCCCTACTTTGACGATGTGTTAATCGCTGCCCCAACTTCAAAAATTTTACGGGATCGCTTAAAATTAGTTCTCCAGAAATTCAAACACGCAGGTCTTAAAGTAAAGAAAAACAAGTGTAAGCTGTGTACAGATCATGTTGAATTTTTAGGGTATTTAATTGACAGTCAGGGCATTCACCCTACCGATAGCAAATTGAAAGCAATAAAAAACGCTCCCAGACCCCGGAATAAGGCCTACCTCCAGGCGTTTTTAGGCCTTATCAATTTTTATAACGTATTCCTGCCGCACAAAGTAACTGTCGCTGAACCTTTACATCGCTTACTGGACAAAAAAGCAATTTGGGTATGGGATCATAGAGAAGAGCAGCCATTCAAAAGTCAACAAACAGAGTTGTTTTCTCAAAAGGGCTGTATCATCTGGGGCGATAGAGTCGTTATCTCAGAGCGACTCCAACAAGCAGTACTGAGAACCTTACACGATGGCCACCCCGGCATCGTGCGCATGAAAGCCCTCGCACGCAGCTACGCGTGGTGGCCAGGCATCGACAAGCAAATCAAGACTTGGGTCAGAGCTTGTCATAGATGCCAAGAAGTAAGCAACGCCCCACCAAAGGCAATCCCAACCGAATGGGAGACACCGCGGGGTCCCTGGTCCCGTATCCATCTGGACTTTGCTGGGCCCACCAAAGGCCGCACCTTTTTGTTAACCGTCGACGCCTACTCGAACTGGCTCGAAATCCACCGAATGAGGAACACGACAACCGAAGCGGTCATTAAGAAACTGGAAAGACTGTTTGCAACCCACGGATTACCAGACGTTTTGGTATCCGACAACGGGCCTCAATTTACTGCGCTGTCCTTTGAACAGTACCTACCGGACCGCGGTATTCGACATGCGCTGACTTCACCTGCGCATCCTGCGGCCAACGGAAGGGCTGAGCGCATGGTTCAATTCGTCAAGGAAACTCTACAAAAAGTGGACTATGACAACATCAACGAAAAGATAAACCGAATCCTCTTTTTACAGCATATCACTTTGCACAGCGTCACCAACAAAACTCCCGCCGAGCTGCTAATGGGACGAAAACTCCGCTCCCACATCGACCGGTTACACCCAGCATATGAACCGGAGAAACCACACGGATCCAGCGGCCGATGCCGTACCTTCCAGGTAGGCGACTTGGTGTTCGCTAAGAATTTATCGGGCGATCCGTTGTGGGTAGAGGCGACTGTGGTCCGTGTGACCGGCCCAAGGTCATATCTAGTACAATGCCGTGACGATAAACTATGGAAGCGCCATATCGATCAACTACGATCAGGGTTGCAGCCAGGGGTCTACGAGTCCCCTGATAACCAAACTGAGGGGGGGGAGATACAGAGGAAGATGAACTGCAACTAGCAGAAAACCTTTTTGAAGGGAACAATAGCGGAACAGAAACACGAGAAGAGGAATCAGGGATGGGAGTGAGCTCACCTCAGGGTGATACCGAAGGTGTTGGTGACAACGAAAACTCAAACTCAGAGTCAGAGACACCCCTGTCGCCAAACAACACTTTACCTCAACAGAAGTGCAGCCAAATGCCGGGTGCACAGTGAAAATCAAATAGACTAACAAAACAACCGTCCTACCTTAAGGACTACGTAACCGCACCCCGTAAACGGAACCCGGGGGGAAGGGGTGTTGTGAATGAATAATTGTGTAATAAAGATATCTTGAGCTTGAAGTCAAGTGCAGGGTTCTGGCCCTGCACTTCTGATTGGCTGTTAAATGGCGAGATCAGATTGGTCTGTTCAGGAGAATCTGATTGGCCATTAACGAGCCATTCTCATTGGTCAACGGAGCTAGCGCTCCCAGGTTCTCATTGGTTGAATAGTTAATACGTTGCCTATATAAGGAAGGCTATAGCAGCCATTGTTTTGAGCTGTCACACCATGTAAATAAAGAGTTTGAAGTTCACCGTTTCACCAGCTCATCTCCATTCTTTGCATCCATGCTCCAAACTTAACAAATGATATTTCAGAAAACTATAACCTTCAAGACATTTTTAAATGTCCATTTTATTTATATTTTATATTTTTGTAAAGCTTCTTTTTCCCCCTTATTATGCTGCTCAACTGCCACAACTTCTAAGAGGGAAAAACAGGAACCAATTATTTTTTTTAAGAAGACAGTGATATAGTCCTCAGATTGCAACCATTCAGTAATTGTTCAAAGTTATAATGGCCCTGAACAAATTGTATTTATGATGGGTCTTCATAGTCCCAGCTGTCACAGCATCCTATGATCATATGTCTGAAATCCAGGTCCTTGGTGCCCAGCCTGCAATGACAATGCTGCCTGTCATGTGACCATGATTTTTCAACATTTTCTGCCAGCTTCCCACAAGCACAGTCAATGGGGAAGTCAGAAGTTGAAATTTGTGGTAATGTGAGGTCCTCAATCCACATAGTCCTTTTTTAACAAAGGCAACTGGGACTGCCAGAATTGCCATTACTATGAGGTACAGTCAAGTGATGTCACACTTTATGACCGTGTTATTTAGCAATGACAATTCTGGTACCGATTGCCATTGAGCCAAGGACTACCTGTAGTGTCTTATCAATTTTGAGAAATCTCCTCATTCCATATTGCTCACAAATACGTATGTATTCTACACTTCAGCATCTAGTCCAGGGGTGTCAAACTGGATTTCTTCAAGGGCCGAATCAGCATTGTATTTCTCCTCCACCGGCCAGCGGTGGGGAGGCGAGAGGAGCAGGGGGCGGGATGGATGCCCCCTGCAGCACCTTGCTGGCCAAAATGGGATGCAGGGGTCTGCTTTCAGCCCCCCTGTGCCTCATTTTTGCCCTCCATGGCCTCCTGCAGCACAAAATGGGCCTCATGGCCCATTTTCCAGCCCATTTTTAACTTGGATTTTGGCCCATATTTGGCTGGCAGAGTGCTGTAGGAGGCCACGGAGGGTGAAAATGAGGGCACACACGGCCTATTTTAGCTGCTAGAGCCACCATGGGCTAGTTCTTTGATTTTTCCAGACTGGCCCCATGGGGCAGATTTAATCACCTCATGGGTCAGATTTGGCCTGCGGTCCTTGAGTTTGACACCCCTATTCTAGTCTCTTCTAGGAGGGATGTTGAAGACATGCAAGAGACTTAAGTCCTCACATGAGGGCACTGGGAAACTAGAGCAAATTTTCTGTGATTGTCTTTTATTTTGATATTGTTTGTTGAACCAAGCCAAACCTTTTGCTGGAATATATGAGTAAAGTTGGTTCTGATGCTGTGTCTTTGTCTGCATTTGTCATTTAGTAAGAACTTTTAGCATACAAGCTTGGACTGAATGTGCACATTTGGATTATCTTGTGTGCTTCCAGCCAAGAACAATTTTTTTTTTTACTAAAGTATGTAAAGTTAAGTAGATCAGAACAGGTACTTCATTATATACTCTCTATACAATAGTGTGGAACTCTCTAGTCTATTTTGGTTGATTATTGCATTCTGTTCTGAGCACTGAATTTTTGGAACGATATCAACAAACTGGAGTGCACCCAGAAGAGAACAATAAAATCTCCAAGATGTTCAGCAGAAGAAATCTATAAGCAAATATTGTTAGCAGTTAATATATAGTATTTGGTCTGGAAGAGAAGAAACCTATAAGCAAATATTGTTAGCAGTGAATATATAGTATTTGGTCTGGAAGAGAGAAGACAGGGAGACATGATAGCTATCTTCATATAGTGTCATTAGGAAGATAGGGCAGAAATGCTTATAGTTCTTGCAAAAATCATAACAAGAAACTGCAAGATCTCCAGGATGCCTTCCAGCTTTTTACATTCTGTGAATTTGTATGTGAAGAATCATGGCTTTTTCTCCAGAGACTTGTTTGGTGTTATGTACTTGCATTCTCATAGTGAATTCACTCTTCCCGGCCTTATTCTCATTTTACAGCTGCAGCTAAAAAGGTTTATTTCTGGGGTTAAAAAAATCATGTGTTCAAAAGGAAAAAATATACACAAATAATAAGTAAATGAAAAATACACCTATGGAACATGGTTTTGATTTTCTCCAAATTGGTAGTGAATATTTTCAGAGTTGTCTATTTTTTATTTTATTTTTTTTACAAATTTTATTGATTTTAAAGACAATAACGCCTGATACCCAATCTGATTCTGCTTAGTACATTCTACCTACTAACCTTTAAAGAGAAAAAATAATAAGTTCATAATAATTAATATAATTAGATAANCCTCCGCCTTTTTAGCTTTCCCTCTCTGTTGTAATCCTTTCTCCTTTTGCTCAGTAACATTGAGTTGGTTTTGCATCTTATTTTTTCCTTTCTTAAGTGTTTTTTTAAGTCTTAAGTCCTTCATTTTCCTTCCTTTCTTTCTCCTCTTAATTAATTTTTTAGATTCACTGAAGATGGCATCTTCTTTTTCTTCTTCTCCTTCTATTTCTTCCATCGGTTGTTGTGTTTGCTGATAAATAGCAAGCGCCATTTCTAAAGAAAGGAAAGCTTCTTTCACAGCATCCTTATTTTCTTGAT
>BHEV01031634.1:0-10930 GCA_004319985.1 Emydocephalus ijimae | reverse complement strand
GGAGACCATTGACAGGGACGACCCAGAGTCGACTTCCATAACACATGGTTGATTCTCAATGGTGACCTTCACTCGGATTTTTCTCGCATCAAGGGAGGACGCGTGGCCAATGGTGATGGTTTGATGGGCCTCTTCTCGTCTGGTTGAATTGGCAGGTGCTCGATTTCTGTAGTATTGGTTCCATTGGTTGTTTAGGCGGTCCCGATTTATTGGTGGAGTGCCTGTTGTATGCCGGAAGTTGGGGCGAGGTTGTCCCAGTCCATTGTCTTGACTTCTGCTGGTTTCGCAAGTGCTTTTGCCATTTTAAAAACGGTGGGCCAGCAATGGGTCAGAAATACAGCTCATTTCTTGCCAGGCGTAGCATCTTTCAAATTGTTGGTCTCCAGGAACATTTGGAACCTGTCCATATACGAGTCCCAGTCTTCATTAGCCAGGTCAAATGGAGCGGGTGGTATAGCGCTGCTGGTCATTCTGCCGCTTTTGGTGCACTCTTAGCCACGTGCTCTGTTAGCGTTCAGTGAGTGTTCAATCAGCTCTATCGTCTCCGCATCCCACCTTCATTGCCAGTGTTAGATCTGTAGCGTGGGCGCAAGGAATGGAGACGAGACATCGAATAGTGACTCCAACTGTTTATTAGTGACTTCAGAATGGAGCAGAGCTACTGGGCAGCAGCAGCTCCTTTTATAGAGCTGGCTGCTGTCACAATAACAATGGTTTGAGTTTGCCGCGCGAGTAGCGGCCAATCAGCGGCGACCCGCTGTCAGCTAATCAGATTAGCCAGAATCGGCCAATCACAACCCGCTGTTCGCGGGCCAATCAGAAGTGCAGGATTATGAGCCTGCTGTGGAAACAAAACGATTAGGATTTAAGCAAAAGCGTTTGCTTAGTTCGTAACATGTACTTTGTTTTTAGACTGAATTTCCTCCACTTAAAGACTGTTCTTGGGAGAGTTTTTTCTCCAGATGAAGGTTACCTGGACATTGGGGGCAAAGTTGGAGGCATTAAAGGGACATTTCTTGTTTATTATTTGTCTGTATTGCCTTTGTGCCACGGCCTGGGTCATCACAGTTGCAATGGCACTGAAAAAAGTGACTTATGACCATTTTTCACAGTTACAACCTTTGCAGCATCCCCAAGGTCATGTGATCAAAATTCAGATGCTTGGCAACTGGTTCATATTTATGACCGTTGCTATATCCTCAAGGTCATGTGATCCCCTTTTGTGACCTTCTGACAAGCAAAATCAATGGGGAAGCCAGATTCACTTAGCAACCGGATTCCTAACTTGTCCTTCTCCAGTAGAACTCTAGGTATCTCTTTCATTGCTTCATCTCCTTCCGCACTTTTGTAAAACAGGGGACACTTCTGGCATACATGAGCACACAGAATCTGCAGAGGAGCAAAGCGATCTGCTCCAAGGTCCTCATTTGCACACTCATTTCAAGTTGTGACAGTTCAACCAGGCATCAAAACTTCGGGAATCACTCAAAATACCTGCTGGATTGATATTTCTACAGATTAACAGATAATCAGAGTTGGAAGGGACCTTGTAGATCATCTAGTCCAACCCCCCACCCAAGCAGGAGACCCAACACCATTTCTGACAGATGGCAGTCCAATCTCTTCTGGAAGGTCTCAGCTGATGGCGCTCCCACAACTTCCGAGGGCAACTTCTATTCCATTGGTTGATTGTTCTCACTGTCAGAAAGTTTCTCCTTATTTCCAGGTTAAATCTCTCCTTGTTCAGTTTCCATCCATTATTCCTTGTCTGACACCTGGAATGGACTGATCAAATGAACTCCTCCTCATTTCAATAGTAGACAGCTACAGAGAACTCTGGGGCCAAAAGAAGGTCATTTATCCATGGCAGCCATTTCTCAAGAATTGCATGCAACTTTTTCTAACTTTCCCCACCCTCCCTCAACAATTATTCATAGCATGGCTTTCTCTCTCTCTGAGTCTTCACAATATATTTTTTAACCACCAGGTGTCCTTGCATATTGCATTGAGAGGCATTCTTAACAACCAGCTGTGTGAAGTACTTGCACCAAATTAGACATATGCTACTTGATGTTACTTTCTGGCTGCAACAATGATAGTAAAAAGATTTGCAACTACTGATGGATATAGGGCAGAAGTCTTCTGGAGTGATTCTGCAGAACCAGAGAGCAGTACTTCCTGTGAGCTTCACTTTGGATTTTGTTGGCATTGTTAGGCAAAGTCCTTCTAGCTTCTGAATACCTTATTTTCCAATTACATTTCTTTCTTGCTTCACAAGCCTTTTATACAGAGGTGGTATTCAGCAGGTTCTGACCAGTCCTGCAGAACCAGTAGTGAAAATTCTGAGTAGTTCGGAGAACCGGGAAATACCACCTCTGACTGGTCCCCATCTATTCTTTGCCCTCCGAGTTCCAGCTGATTGGCTGGGTCTTCTTTTCTTGCCCTGCACTAGACAACAGAGCTGGAAAGCAGGTTAGTGGGGTGAGGAGGGAATGGAGATTTTACAGTGTATCCTTCCCCTGCCAAGCCCACCAAGCCACGCCCCACAGAACCAGGAGTAAAAAATTTTGAATTCCACTGCTTTTATATGCCATATAAAATATTCAACGTTGTTTTGGGGGCAGGGATTCCTAAACCTTTTGCCATCACACCTCATTTAGCATAGTTATAATGTACACCCCTCCCCTAAAAATCCAAACAACCAAATGAACACAAATGGAAAATTGCAAATGAAACTTTGGAATAGGTGGATTTATTGTTCACACCATACAACTGAAAGGTTCTTCACACCTCTCCTGGACTCTAGTCCATCCTTCCTCAAAGGAGGGATACCTGGCTGTCTTTCTGGGGGCCCAAAGAAGTAACACAACACTGATCTGTAGGTCAATGCTGACAGTTTGCAGAGCAAATGTGACTACAGGTAGTCCTCGAATTACAACAGTTCACTTCGTGACTGTTTAAAGTTACAATGGAACTGAAAAATGTGACTTATGACCGTTTCTCACAGTTACGACCTTTGCCGCATCCCCACAATCATGTGATCAAAATTCAGACGCTTGGCAACTGGTTCATATTTACGACCGTTGCTGTGTCCCAAGGTCATGGAATCCCCTTTTGCGACCTTCTGACAAGCAAAGTCAATGGGGAAGCCAGATTCACTTAACAATCATGTTACTTATCAACAGCAGTGATTCACTTAAGAACTGTAGCAAGAAAGGTTGTAAAATGGGCGCAAAACTCACCCAACCAAAGAAGCTTAGCGACAGGAATTTCGGGCTCAATTGTGGTCATAAGTTGAGGACTATCTGTATTCCCCTAGCTATTCTCCCAGGCTTCCTGAGTTAAGGATCTGCCTAGTTTAAAGGAAATTGCTGGAGGATCTGCTCTTAAATGCAGCCCCGATTCCATTTGCCCTATAACAACATGGGACAATTATACCTACTGCAGCGAAAGATATGGCTTGGATTCACAAGAGTGGATGCTAGAATTCGACATAACCATAATATAACCCTGATTTTGTATTTGTCAGTAAAGGCAGAACCTTCTTTCAATTTCACATCACTGCAACGAACCATACAGCCCTGTTAGGTAGGCTACTGTCTTGGTCTTCAAACCTCAGCTTTTCCCAACTTGTCCAGATTTTCCTCTGACTGGAATTCCTGCCTGGTTTTCCTGTTGACTGAAAAGAGGAAAAAATATATATTCTTTTCAGTCAGCAGGAAAACTGGGCAGGAATCTGCTCACTGAGCCACGAGTGCCAGACCATTTTATGGTGACAGACTAGACTCCTGAATGGCCCAAAGAGCCATATTTACAACCCCACCTTCCTTGGCTATAATTTACAGCGGCGTCTGCTCCCTCCGCCATCAATATAGTTTTGGGCCAAAGAACGGGTATAAAGGGTGTTTCTGTGTTATTTCCCCATAGTGAAAAATTCAGAACAATGTGCAGAGGAAATGACCATAGGAGGCCCTGCCCATTCAAAGCAGCAGAAATTACACTATATAGGGCAAGCAAACAAGGGACCTATATGCCCTTCACGCCATCCCCTGGTCTGCTGACAGCTGGCCGGGCAGTCCTGCCAAGAGTTGCCTTGGCAGCTGGCCAAGCAGATCTGTAGTAGCTCAGCATCTCTCGCCCATCCTGGCCTAGTTAGTCAAAAAGGGAAATGTTAAGCAAGGCCGATTTCTTAAAATTACAGGAATGGAGTGGGCAGGGGTGGGTTGCTGGGGGTTCGCAGAGGTTCGGGAGAGCCCCTAACTAAGGTTCTGTGCAGTTGGGAGAACCCCCAAATCCCACTCCTGGCTGGCCCCGCCCATTTTTGCAGATAAGTGCAGGCCACACACGGAGGCTTGAGAAGGGTGAAAAACGGGCCTTCTTGAATGAAAAAGTTCGAGAAGGCCGGAAATGGGCCCGTTCCAGCTTCCAGAGAGCCTCCGAAGCCCAGAGAGGCCATTTTCGGCCTCCCGGAAAAAAAGGTCGAGGAAAACCTCCAGAGCCCAGGGAGGAGGACCACTAGGCCAAGTCCACCATAGCTACGCCCACCCAGCAACTGAGCAGAGAACCCTTTGCTAAAATTTTTGAAGCCCACCCCTGAAAGTGTGTGATTACAGATCTCATCGTTCCCAGCCACAACAGCTTGGAGTCTGGAGAAAATGGGAACTGATGTCCAAAGGCATCTGAAGAGGGACTGTGTCAGCCTTGCTGGATATTTCAAGCTTCCCTGGGGAAATTTGGCTTTGAAAGGCAATGGGTCCCTTTTTAAAAATCAAATAAAGGATATTCCAAGGGATACTGCATTGCCTCACTTAAAGGGAAACTGTTTAGTATTTGCATATGTAAGTGCGCCTTCAAGTCAACGCTGACTTCTGGTGACTGCTTCCCTGCAGTTTTCTTGGCAAGATTTTGGAAATGGTTTGCCATGACCTCCTTCCTAGGGCTGGGAGAGAGACAGTGACAGGCCCAAGGTCACCCAGCCGGATTCATGCCTAAGCTAGAACTAGAACTCACAGTCTCCTGGTTTCTAGCCTGATGCATTAACCAATAGACCACACTTAGCATTTGCTAAGCCCAGTCCCTATCTTTGTAAAATACAAGATGTTATCTATAACAGGGGTCCCCAATCCCATGTCCGTGGACTGGCACAAGTCCACGGCATGCCAGAAAACGGGCCATGCAAACAAGCAAAGCTGCCTGCATCCTGCGAAACCACAACTCTTCTGGTATATGGAAAAACCTCTCTCCAAGGAACCGTCCCTGTTGCCCAAAAGGTTGGAGGCCACTGCTCTGTGAGAACCTGGTTTCCTTTCCTCTTCCACGGTCACACCCCATCACACCCCCCCACACACCCACACACTCCACGGTCACCTCCCATCACCCCCCCCACACACATTCCACGGTCACCCCCCCATCACCCCCCCCCCACACACTTGTCCTAGCATTGGACAGACTCCCCAACCACCAACCATGTGAGCTGCTGCTGCTGCTGAATTACGGCCTAATGTGTCAAGGAGAGAAGGCTGCTGCTTGTAGTTATAAACACAGTTATGCTGTAAACATAACCATAACAGGGCTTGCTTTCCCTTCTTTCTCATTTACTCATTCAAAGAGTCATGAAGTTGCTCTGAACCCAATGGAACGTTTTCTGACTCAGATTGAAGTCCCTATCCTAGCAAAGAACCGGCTGGGTCAGCCAGTCTCTCTCTCTCTCTCTCAGCCCACCTACTTTACAGAGCTATTGCCAAGAGGAAAATGTGAGAGGAACTTTCTTCCATATCGATTGAGTTCCCCAAAGAAGGTAGCATTGAAGTACAATGAAAGAAACACACGTGAAATAACAGGGGTCAGATTTCGCTGCGCATCTTTTGATTTCTCCAGGGGAAAAGCTCCTTACTTACTACACTAGGGGTGTCAAGCTGGAGGCCTGCGGGCCGAATCCAGCCTGTAGGATGCTTAGATCTGGCCCAAGGGACAACCCTGGAAACAGCGAAGGACCAGCCCACGGTGCCTCTGCCAGAAAAAACAGAGTTCAGGTGGGCCACACTGACAGAGGGCTGCAGGAGGCCATCACAGCTGAAAAATGATGTTGAGCTGGCCATGCCCACCCTGGCCCCTCAAGGTCATACACAACCCTGATGTGGCCCTCAATCAAATCGAGTTTGACACCCCTGTACTACACTGTAGAAGCCCCATGATTTGGCTAAGGAAGGAGCAAAGTCCTGGGCATCTCTGATTAGGACAAAAGCTCTGCCCCAAGTCGACACATCTGGTGGTGTAAGGGAAGTATCAGTCCTGCTAATACACAGCCAATATGGATTTTCTGCTGACAAGGAAGAAAAGCCAAGATGATCTATTTTCCGTGATTCATCTCATGGGGTAAGATGTACGAAGTAGGTTCTCACCCAGAGAAATATTTGGGGGAGATATTTGTCAAGAACCTTTTTAAAAAAAAATCTTAGTGGCAGAACTGGTAATGATACAGCAGGATTTCTCTGAGCTTTCACTTCCCTATCCAACAATGAAGGCGGGTAGAATTTCGTCACTTTAGTGATCAGTATTAATTTTCAGAATCTAGGCCGCTGGCTGTGATGACCCAGGATGTGACACAAAGGCAACAGAGTCAAATAAGCAAGAAGGGTCCTTTTATTATCTCCAACTTTGGCCCCAGTGTCAAGGTTACCTTCGGCTGGAGAAAAACTCTCCCAGGAACAATCTTTAACTACAGAAAATTCAGTCCAAAACAAGGTACATACAGACTGTAACTAAAAATCCAAACAAACCAAGCTGCAATAATTAACTTGGCAGGGCAGTAGAAGGAATTTCAGAATTGAAAGCACAGCAAAACTCACATAGTTGGGAAGACGCCAGGAACACAGATAAGCCATGAGACCAGATAAATTGACGATTTGCTCCCAACAGCTTGCTGCATGCAACTTCCCTTTTTAAATACTGTGTTCCCAGCTAATGAAGGGAATCAGGGCCCTTTCCTCCCCCATAAGCCACACAACTCACGTTGCTCCCTTCTCCGTTCTTCCCTGCATGCCCTAGGATGAAGAGGGGTTGGGCCTGGGTCTTCCTCTGAATTCTCTCTCCCTTACTCTATCTCTCCCCTGCTCTGCCCAGCCAAATTTTGCCCTTCCCCAGTTTCCTCCGCAGCTAACAAAGCCACACTCCCACTTCTTGTTATCTGTTCAGGCCTCCCCTTCTGAATCAGATTCCAACAGGGGCATGACACTGGCAACTGGATGAGTTTGCCCAAGCAGGCAATGGGGCTGTTTAGAGCAGGGGTCCCCAACTCCTGGTCTGTGAACTGGCACCAAGCCACAGCATGCCAGAAACCGGTCTGCAAAAAAAAAAACCAAAAAAAAAAACACCAAAGCCCCATCGGTGGGATGCAGGTAGCATGCGAAACCATTCCCCCTCTGGTCCGCAGAAAAACCTCTCTACATGGAACCCAAAAGGTTGGGGACTGCTGGTTTAGAGGACATAAGGTTTTTTCACACTGTTTTGATGTCTGTTAAAAAAAATCCTAAGGCTAACACACCACTTTCCTTTTATGGCTGGACCGTGGATAATTTGGCAATTTGTCCATCAGTGTCAGCCATACAATCTTGTTCAATCAAAAGAGACCTGGGGATTATAAGTTGTTTGTAATCCTTGGAAGGTTGCCCGTCCTCAACAGGTCAAAAGTGAGCAACATGGTACATTGCTGTTGGTTCTGCAATCCTCATCATCATCTCTCTCTTGTTGGCTTGCTGGTTAGGCTCTGAAAAGCTTGAATTGAATTACCTCTAAAGGGCCAAATGTAGCCCACTTGTGTAACAAATATACCCTTATCGGGAAATATTCAATCGGCTTTATTTTTAAATAGGCATGTGCTGTATTAGTCACTTTTCTCTTTCCTAAAATACCCAGAAAGCCACACTAAAATTTTATTAACAAGGACAAGATTTAAAAAGAACATGGGAAACATGTAGTACTGCACTTTACAAGATCTGTAGTAGTTTCTACAAAAACACTAGGGATTCTCTGTTGCTTCTCAGCTCATGATTTAGACTTGTAATGTGCTTTCTGA
This sequence comes from Emydocephalus ijimae, assembly GCA_004319985.1. Taxonomy (NCBI): domain Eukaryota; kingdom Metazoa; phylum Chordata; class Lepidosauria; order Squamata; family Elapidae; genus Emydocephalus; species Emydocephalus ijimae. The sequence continues at coordinate 2,856 of BHEV01031634.1, read as the reverse complement.
TAGCCTGGGTAACTGTCCCACCATTCAGTGTGGTTGGGGCAGGCAACACATTAAATCTAAACCCTATGCCTCCAGACTTAAAATTTTAGGCTTAGATAACGTAGAACTACACCGCCTTCGGTCTGATCTAAGTGCAGGACATAAAATTATCCATTACAGTGTTCTACCCATCAGTGACTACTTCAGCTTCAACCTCAACAATACACGAGCACACAATAGATCCAAACACAAGGTAAACCACACAAAACTCAATTGCAGGAAATATGACTTTAGCAACAGAGTGATCAATGCCTGGAATACTCTACCTCTGTAGTTTCTTCCACTAACCACAAACACTTTAACCTCAGACTGTCTACTGTTGACCTCACCACATTCCTAAGAGGTCTGTAAGGGGTGTGCATAAGCGCACCAATGTGCCTACTGTCCCTGTCTTCTATTCTTATCTATTTCATGTATTAAAAATCATGTTTATACTTATATATATTATCAAATGCTTGACGAAAGAAAGAAAGAAAGAACATAAATAAGAAATGTAAAGATAAAAGTAAAAGTTTCCCCTGCCCAGCTGTGTCCAACTCTAAGGGGATGGTGTTCATCTCCATTGTCTAGCCAAGAGAGCCAGCATCGTCTGAAGACATTTCCAGGATCATGTGGCCAGCATAATTATACACCAAGGCACACAAAATACTGTGACCTTCCCACCAAAATGATACCTATTTATCTACTCGCTTTTGCATACTTTTGAACTGCTAGGTGGGCAGGAGCTGGGGAATGTAACGGGAGCTCATCCTGTCATGTGGCACTCGGGTCTCAAACCTGGCCTGTAAGCTGGAAAGCTAACAAGCACAGTGTCTTTTACCACTGCGTCCCCATATAACAAATTTGTGTTTCCCAAAGATCACAATGAAAAAGGAACTAGCAGTCAAGAAATAACCCACACAGCCCAGAACTTGGCAGAGTAGCAATGAAGCCCTCAGAAGGCTATTTGGATGCCAGGAGGTCTCTATACTTACCAAAGAAAAGAATTGTGCAGGCAGTGGTTTTCCCTGTGTCACTTTATGGAAAAGTTGGACTCTGAAGAATCAGGAGAGAAACTGTACTGATACTTTTTAAAATTTTGGTGTTGTGAGGAAGGTGCCTGAGAATACCAGGGATAGCAAAGTACACAAATAAATGGATGAATAAATCAACCCAGCCTTCTCACTTGTGGAACAAATGACCAGGCTTAAATTACCATATTTTGGATACATTATGCTTCTCTTGAGAAGTTATAATGCTGGGAAAGATGCAGAGGTAGTATTCAGCAGGTTCTGACCAGTTCTAGAGAACCGGTAGCAGAAATTTTGAGTAGTTCAGAGAACTGGCAAATACCATCTCTGATTGGCCCCGTGGCACCCCCATCTATTCTCTGCCTCCTGAGTCCCAGCTGATCTGCTGAGTCTTCTTTTGTTGCCCTGCACAGGAGAACAGAGCTGGAAAGCAGGTTAGTGCGATGGGGAGGGAATGGGGATTTTGCAATAACCTTTCCCCTGGACTGGGGTGGGAATGGAGATTTTGCAGTATCCTTCCCCTGCCATGCCCATTAAGCCACGCCCACCAAGCCACAGCCCACCCACCAAGCCATGTCCACAGAACCTGTTAAGTACTGAGCATGGGTCGAATTGAATGGAGACAGCCTCTGAACGGTGAACTTCAGCTCTTTATTTACATAGTGACTTCTCAATTTAACAACAGTGAACTCTGCCTTATATAGGCATCCCTTGTAAGTTTTAACCAATAACGAGCTAGGAACGCTAGCTCTTTCAACCAATAGGAACTCTTAGTTAAGGGCCAATCAGATTCATTAGAACTGGCCAATCTGGTCTGGCTGCCTAATAGCCAATCAGAAGTGCAGGGCCAGAACCCTGCACTTTACCTCAAGCTCACACTTTATTAACTTTATTGTATACACAACACCCCTTCCTTTTTAAATCCGGTATAGTTATGTAGTCCTTTAAATAGGACGGTTGTCTTTTAAGTCTTTTAGATTTCCGTTGGATTGGCTGATTGCAATCCTGTTGAGGTAGTTCGTTGTTTGGCAGTGGTTCCGCCCCTAGTTCAGAGTTTATTTCTTCTTCGTTGCCTACATTTTCCTCGATTCCCTGAGGTGCAAGTGTTTCTTCCTCTTCCCCCGTTTCCTGCGTGTCGCTCAAATCGTCGTTCCCTTCGAATGGGCTCCCTGGAACTTCCTCTTCTTCCATACTCCCCCCCCCTCGGTTTGGTCATAGGGGAGTTGTTGACTGGCCGTTGCAAGTCGTGACCGCAATTGGTCGATATGCCGTTTCCACAATTTATTATCAAGGCATTGCTCTACGTAGGATTTGGGGCCGGTTACACGTACTACTGTCGCCTCTATCCATAACGGGTCGCCCGATAAGTTCCGTGCATAAATGAGGTCTCCTACCTGGAATATGCGACAGCAGCCGCTGGATCCTATTGGTTTCTCCGGTTGATAAGCAGGGTGCAACCGGTCGAGGTGGGAGCGGAGTCTTCGTCCCATCAGTAGTTCGGCGGGAGTTCTGCCGGTGACACTATGTGGCATGATGTGTTGCAAGAAGATAATTTGATTCATNGTCAGCGAGGTACTGCTCGAACATTAGTGCAGTAAACTGTGGTCCGTTATCGGACACCAGGACGTCTGGTAATCCGTGGGTTGCAAAGAGTCTGTTTAGGATCTTGATCACCGCCTCGGAGGTTGTAGTTGTCATCCGATGGATTTCCAGCCAATTGGAATAGGCGTCGACTGTAAGTTGGAAGATGTGGCCTTTGGTTGGCCCCGCGAAGTCCAGGTGGATTCTGGACCAGGGTCCACGTGGC
>BHEV01031630.1:0-16614 GCA_004319985.1 Emydocephalus ijimae | reverse complement strand
TAATGTAACTGTTTTGCTGACTGTGAAATGAATGCACTGAAAGGAGTGGTAAACCAACCGATACACTGTAAATTTATGAAGGAGGTCTTTTTTTTATGTTATGTTTTATGTTTTGTGTGTTTTTGTTTGTTGTTAAAATCAATAAAATTTTTATAAAATTTATAAAATTTTATTATAAAATTTTTATAATAAAAAAAGAAAACAAAAGATGTTCACTGTCAACAGAGACTTTCAATACAAACCTGTGCATGTCTACTCAAATGTCACTATACCCAATAGGATTTACTCCCAATAAAGAACCACAGGATTTCAATTTTAACATAACTTCAAACCTTATGATTTTTTTTTAAAAAAACAACCACCTTTAGAGTGTTTATTAAACATTTGCATGTTTAAACTCTGTGTGAAATTCACATAGAAAGATTCAACTGAAAGTATAATTAGCAACATCCAGAAAGCAGCATTTGAATCTCTTTCAGCAATCAAAGCAAGTAAGCAGTGTGTAAGTGTATACCTGTGTGTTTGTCAATGTTTCTCTCTATGTGTATGTGCCTTTTTGTCAAATGCAGCTTTAAAAATGGAAAGTATGGTAATTTGTCGCATCATTCTGCCTAGACATGCCAGAATAAAACAGTGCAACAGGTTTTAGTTTTGTTTTGTTTTTCAAAAATTTTGATAGGCATCCCAGTAAATGGAGAAAATGATATGATAGACTTGGGATTCTAGCCAGAAGGTTCAGCCTATATTGAATTACTCTCTCCAGGAACCCAAAAAAGAAATCTGTAGATGGAGGAACAACCCATCAGTTTGTAGCTTTCTCCCCATAACAACTATGTAGTTTCAGCTTCTCTCACACTGGAACACTGAGGAAGGAGAGAGGACCTTATGTATTAGGCACATCAAAGGTATAACAGAAGAAACAGGATCTACAGCCACTCCAGTCTAGGGCAGGTCAATAGCAGCACAGTTTTTTTAGTTGAGAGATGGAGTGGGAAAGAAAAAGGAGAGGAAAGAAAGCAAAAAACCAAAACTTATTTTTTTTCTTTTCTTTTCCAGTCCATAAATCTTGTAGGACTCTGTATTATATAGTTCCTTGCTGGTATAAGTAGGAAGACACTGTAAATAAATAAATAATAATGAGACAAAGATTGCTATTTTTAAAAGAAAAAAAAAAGCAGAGGTTGGCACCATGTCAAATAATAATTTCAGAATTTAACATTAAACATGGCACACCAGTCATGAATTTCACCATTATTATATTTATTAGTATCATGGGACAAATGCATTGAAGTTTACAGGATAACCTTGTCAGGAAACTGGAAAGAAATGTACTCCCTCCTCTTAACCAAGGTCTATCTATCTATCTATCTATCTATCTATCTATCTATCTATCTATCTATCTATCTATCTATCCATCCATCCATCTATCTATCTAATCATCTATCTATCTATCTATCATATATCTATTCATTTCTTTAAGATAGGAACATATGATTTTAATGAGATATTACTAGGTGTAGTGTCATCTGGTGACTAAATTATAGAATTACACTATCCACAACCTTTCTTCCAACAGCCTTCATTTTGAGTTGCATCAAAATATTGCCCAGAATGAAAATTGGAATCATCTTGTAATTGTTCACCATATATTCAAAACCTCTTGTTCCTGAGTGGACTTCCATCTAAAATGTTCAGAGACAGGTTCTATCTTGCATTGAACACCAAGGGTGCTTAATGGCAAGTTCCATTTCTATTGATTTATGATGAGGGGAGGGAAACTTAATTGAGTGAAGATTTCAGAGTAACAGAGTAGAAAAGTCTGGGAACTGAGGGGCACGCTTGCATATGGGGTGGCATTTTATGGTTGTTACATTGTGGATTTTTAATATTATAAGCTGCCTGGAGTTACCTGCTTATAAGTTAAATTATCAACAAATGAACAAAACAAACAAACATACAAACAAACAAATTGTGTAATTATGCCCTGGGTCCTCATGCTTTTTGTCACATATCAACAGAACTCTTACAGATCACAGGATGCATTGGTTTCCCTCCCCACAGATGTACTGATTGGAAGGTGCTACATAGTGTGGTTAATAAAAGACAGGTGTACTTATTCATCTTCATCCCTTATACCTATATGCTTATGAGATCAACAAGCAATAGGTACATTTTTTGATTCGATAAAGATGAATCCACTAGGCTCTAGAATAGACAACTCCTACTCTTTCAGCCTATCCAACATACCCTGACTGAAGAGCACAAAACCCATTATAATACAACACAGAGCAAAGCTTTAAACATCGCATTTTCTTGTTCATAATCAATGCTCCGCAAGCAGATGTACAATTGCACCTTGGGACACATTCATTACAGCTCAAGGAACACAGTCATGCCATTCAGACCATATTCCAACCATATGCTTGTGTGCTTTATATCCTGAGTTTATTGGCATTGGGCACTGTTGTAGAGTAGGAGACTCCCAGGATCATAATTTGCACTTATTGTTACAGTTCAAGATATTCCCAATGAAGTACAAATTTTCATTATATGGAAAGCTTTTCTTTTCTTTTTTTGTTTTCTGGTACAGGAAGCACTACTGGCCTAGGAAATATAAATTCTTGGTATGGAATGTTAACAACACTTGAGTAAAAGAGGAAAAACTGAATGTTTTCTAAAAACAGGAAGGGTAAAACTAATACAGTTGATACATATGTTAAATTCAAAGGTTTTCTGGCCTGCTGTTAGAATTTTTTTAATGGTATAAAGCTACAATATTCACTAAATTGTAAGCTGTTCTTGTAATTCAATGAATGTCACAACTTATCTTTTATTCATATATGTACTTTCCAATTACCATAGAAAGAACTTTGTCAAAGGTTAAGTATCTAAAATTGCTCAGGCAAATGTATTCTGATTTGAACATTTTTAAGTAATCAGAGATGTACATATCCACCTTTTGGGGAAAAAAAAAGATCAAGAGAAATATACACAAACAGTTTTGTAGTAAACACAAACTTTGATCAAACTTGGCCTGAACACTGAGTGAAAATATACTCAGATTTTTATGCTCTTTTGCAAAGTTTTTAGGCTATAGATTAACATTCAGTAGACATTGGCCTTGACTAGAGACCAACATTAGACCAAAGGTTGAACGTTCAACTTCATGAAATCAAATATTTAAGAAACAACAGTTATCAGTACTTGCCTTTAGGGAACTGGAAAATTGGTGGAATTGTTTTGCTCAAATGAGACAGAACTAACAAAGATCAAAGCATAATAGAGTGTGGAACATATTTTCAAAAAGCACAAGGAGTTGAAAATTCTTGTAAACCATATCCCAAAGTTAAAAAATAGAACTGTAAGCTTTTCAGTTCATTTTCATCCCTCATCCAGTCCTCATCCTGGCATTTTTTTTATTTTAGAAAATAAAAAAACCTAGTGTGGGCATGTGCCTGTGTATTTGGGGGGGGGGCGGGGGGGACAGGCAGGAAATAATTTGCTATTTTGCTCATGAATATCTAAATTAAATTCTTCTTATTCGATTGGGACCAGAGCTATGCAATGTGTCTTGGGATTCAACCATGTCTGGGGTGGGGAGTGTCTTTCTGTAATGGCATTTTAAAAAAATTACAATACCTACAATTTAATTGTTAGGCATTTAATCTATGTTTACAGCAAGGCAACCAACTGCAATTGCTTCTAAATGATAAAACAAGAAACTTGAGATGTAAAGATATGGCAAGCAAACATAGTTCATGACTTTTTGTTTTGGAGAAGAAGAAAGACATTTCTCACTCTGAAGGATTAGAAAAGGTGCAGGTATTGACATTCTCATCTCCACCATTATTGAAGCATAGGTAATTTTGATCTCAGGCTAACTATAGGAGAAAAGTATTCACAGGAGAGCATTTCTGTGGCCAGCTCCTGGAAAGAATGTGCACACACATTACACACACACACACATACACAATCTCCCATGGGGATTGTTCTTGCTTATGACCACTGGCCTTAATGTAGCTTTGTCTCAAGGTTATATGGCTTATTACTGGGCAAAACCCTATGTTGAATGCAACTCATTATGCCTCAATTCCAATATCAAGGAGGCATATTGTTTGTACAATAGAGTTCTATTGTTGTTAACTTACAGCCCCCAATTTTCCATTTTCCAGCAGCTTTTGGACAACATAGGGGAAGGGGGAGAAATGGAGAAGAGGAAGAAACTCAAGGGAAGCAGCTGATTAGATTCTGGCAAAGAGGACCAAACATCTGCTTTAAACAAAAGACATCTGCATATTTCACATTTATTTTTCATAATTTACAGAAGCAACCTGCCAAAATTTAGCAAGGGAGAATAAGCTAGCACATAATTAGCTAAAGTTTGCTTGCTTTAGAAGTTATTAGCAGGAAGCCCAGTAGCTCACCTGGGAGGACATCAAGGCATGGAGATAACTATAGTTTGATTTCACAAATTCAATTTTCAATCTGGCACGCCGGGCCAAAAAGATTCATTGTTGCCATGTAAGTAAAGGCTGTGGGGATGGATACATCAATTAATGCCATCCAACGAGCAATCTATTGTCCCTATGTCAAGCATTGTATGCAGCTGTCTCACCAGTGTTGGCAATATTGCTTATTAGGGAAGATTTGATTAGGCAGAAGCTTCCTCTAAGTCATGAAAAGAAACAGGGTACAGGTTAGGCTGATCACAGACGTTCTTATATCAAGTAGCTGTGTAAGTGGCATGTGGGCAGATGGTGTCACAAGAGATGCAAAATTTCTATCTTCTCCTTCTTTTCGCATACCAGACCCAACTTACATTTATTACAGTAACGTACAATAACGATTACAGTAATGTAATCCTTCACCCATGACTCGTTGGTGAATGGGTGCTTGAAATAGAGATATCCTTCAATGTAGAAGATTATTTCCCAAACAGATTGGAATAGTGGAAGGAAAGAAGGGATTATTTAGAACAAATGGGATTATTTCACAGCCAGAACAGAATGAACACTGATTGTTGGGAGCCTGTACTGAGAAAAAGATCCATCTGACATATCTATGAAGATTCTCATCCAGTCATGGTTGCCCCAAAATTACTTTTTCCAAAAGGCAACTGGGCTTTCTTGGGTTTTTTCTTTGAAAATGTTCCACTTTTCACCCAAGAAATGGTTGATGAAATGAATGAAAAGTGAAACATTTTCAAAAAGAAAAAGCCAAGAAAATCCAGTAGCTTTTTTTTTTTTTTTTGAAAAAGCACCTTTGGGACATCCATCCAACATCCAATGAAAATAAAATGGTCTGAAAAGTTTGGATCCCAGTTGTTTGCAGTAGTGAGGAAATTTAATAAATAAATGAATTGGAATGGGCATTTCATGAAGTTCATCGCTAGAATTCTCTGCCATCCAGGATAATAATTGTGGTATTAGGAACAATAACATCTGCTCATTCAACAAATAACAGATATTTTAGATTAGGGCTTTTTTGGTATTTTCTGAAAATGCAGGTTCTAAAAGCCTAGGTGTTATCTTTGAAATATGTAGGAGGTTTAAAAGAAGATTGTTTTTAATGCTAAGTCAGTATGTCAAGACCAGTTAATTTAAAACTTCCAAATAATTGGTGAATCCCTTTGATATGGCTCCAAAAGCTCCAATTTCTTTTGGCATTATCGTTGATTTTGTTTCCTTCCAAAGCCTTTCAACTTCAATTTTCTGTTATTCGAATTATTAAGGCTTATAAGGCTGCCAACACAAAAAGACTCACGACAGTGGGCAGAGTTAAAAAGACCACATTTTAAACCATGTCCCTTGTCTAGTTGGCAGCTTTACTGAGGAATCTATCAAAGAACTGTTCTAATCACCAAGAGCAATTGGTCCCTGACATGAAAAGGCCCCAACAAGAAGTGTTAGCCTCAGTGGAACAGCACAGTGAGCAGTTGGGGAGCAGTTAACAAAATTATTTCTTATTTAATCTCAGGTGTTTCCCTTCTTCTGCAGATTCTATGTATCATGAAATCATGCCCTCCATGGATTCTGGATGGTTGTCTCTGAATATAATGTGTTTCACTGCCGTGAAGGGCCAAAGAGAGAATTAGGAAAGATAAACAAATGAAGATAATTAGGTGATGCAAACAAGCTTTAACTCAGCATGTTTATCCAGAGCAAAAGTAGTTCCTTCCTCAAGGGAAGGTTATCCCATCGATAAAGAAAAGAAGGCAGCCTTGTGTTGCTAATTTCAGTTTCAAAAGAAATATTTGATGCCTGCATTGCAATGTTACCTCTCTTTTACATCGTACTGGAAGAAGACTAAAACAGGCAAATGCCCTGAAGTAATCAGTTTTTCTAATTTCTCATGTCTGCCTTTCTCCATCAAGGAATAACATCTGAGGAAGGAGAGTATAGAAAACCAAAAGGAGAGAAACAGCTTCTCCCCTGCACAGTTCAATTTTCTCTCCCTTCCCTCATTGCCAAAGCTTTTTTCTAGCTGTCTTTTTACAGTTGTCACTGAATCACTGGGTGACAAAAAAATTGGATCTCTGAATTGAGAAAAAGCATTTGCCAAACAAATATGAGATTTTTGACATACACCTGAAAAATGCATCCTGTCCAGCCTGCATTTTTACCACCACCCCCAACCATTTTTTATCACACTTGTATCTGGATTTGTGCATACCTTTTCCTAACTTTATAGTAAGTTATTTCCAGGGGAACTAAGGCAGTAAGGATAACTCAGTTGAGCATAGTGGTGCTTTCTTTCACTAAGAATATGGAATCAGACAAATGATAACAGTTGGTATCCATCTGCACAGGGTATATCAGCACTGACTAGACCACGCAAACCCCACCTAAGTATATATCCTAACTCTTATTTATCTTGAATTTCTCAATCATTTTTCTATGCTCAGCACTGAATGAACTACAGCCAGAATGAGCTGGCTGTAGCTATTGCTGTAATTTCCCACATGGATTTATCACCGCATCTTATGGTTATAGGAATGTAAATATTAAAGCAGCTAAACCGCACACTGTCTTGCAGGTAGAATGAAAAAGGCAGCCCTGGAGCTCTACAGGCAACATTTTGGGACACACTAGCAATGTTGTGACACACATAGAAATGGACCAGGGCTTCTGCCATGATGCTGTTGGCATCACTACAACCCGTCTCATCTCCTTGTGGATGCTGTGCCTCCTAGCCAAATTTGGAAAGAAAGAAAGAAAGAAAGAAAGAAAGAAAGAAAGAAAGAAAGAAAGAAAGAAAGAAAGAAAGAGGGAGGAAGGGAGGGAGGGAGGGAGGAAGGAAGGGCTAAGCTGGAGCAAATTCCAGAGCTGTAAACTAGACCCAACCATTAAAAACAAATGAACAAATAAATGAACAAATGAATGAAAATACTGAAAGGAATCAATGGTGAACACCACTATGTTGCCACCAAGAAAACTACATGGATGTGTTCGTATAATCACTAGGAAGTGAATTCAGATCAACTTTCATCTTTTTAAAACTCTGGCATTCAGCGCTGATCTGAAGACTGCCTGACTGGGCTCATTTCCCGCAGATTCCTGAGCTCAATCCCTCTGTGCTAGGAAACTTCTTTTTGAACTGCCTACAATTCTTGTGAATCCCACCCTTCTCCAACTTTTCTCTCTGGTTCTCAAAAAGCAGAGCCTGTTTCTGGTTACCACTGGAAGGTGAAAGAAGAGGATCTTTTGACAATCTGAGGTTATGTTTCAGAAATCAAGCCACAGCAGTCAAAGCAAGGTCTAGCAGGCAACCCTGGTGAGCTCTGGCTTCAAATTAAATATTTTACTTGGGTTAAGTATAGCAACATAAAAGAAAGAGTCAGAATGTGACAACTGCTCATTTTTATTTTTTCAGAATGGGACTTTCAAAGGATGATGCTGTTTATTATTATTTTTAAACAGCTGTAGAGAGCTGACCTGACCCCCCCCCCAAAAAAAATGGCACAGAAATTGTTTAAATAAATGAAGTAGGCACAGTTCTTAACTTTTCCTGATGTCATTGTTAAGACGGTAACAGGCTGCAGACAGAACTAAATATAACGCCATCCCCAGAAAGGTCTATTTCCCCCTTTTTAATTACAAGCACATTGAGGAACAAGTTTTGTCCAATTCAGAGGCTCACATAACATAGAGAGGAGCTGCCAGCAACATTTTTCTGAGTCAGACTTGGTGATAAACTTCAGGGCAACAAAAACCCTGACTCTTAAAACCCTCACACAACTCCCTCAGAGATAAAATTGCAGCCAGGAAAGGTTTTCTAGATGGTTTCACAGAGATTTTGTTTTTAAATTGCTTGATTCTTCACAGCCACTTTGGGTATTGCTGGGAAAAAAAATTCTCGTAAATAAATTGCTCAAAAAACATATTGGTTACCAAATATAATTACATTTTGGCCTAAAAATTGCTTGGCAGGAAACTGCAAACCTGGTATTCTGTCTTAATATTTACTTAATGGCATTCAGATTATTAAATTAATGGTTAATGCATCTGAAGGCTGCTCTGGTGCCTGTAAACCATTTGTTATTAAAACAACTTTCAATTAAACACTTCTGCACTGATATAATTTAATGTTCTTGCCAAATGACTGAAACGCTCTTGTAAATTACCCAGACAAGAAAGATTGAATGTTAAAAATGTTTATAACAAATAGAGCAAACACAGCCAGACTTTGAGTATTTTTCTTTTTAAAAAAGTTTGCCGGGCTGATCTGTCAAAGAAGAACCATTAAAAATCTAGCTGCATTGATTGTTTTGAAACATTTATCACCCAGGCTGTTTTATTATTATTTGCTTTTTATGGAAAAATGTGTTAAAATGTGTAAGTGCTAAGAATAAATACAAGTATAAGCAAGACAACTCATATATGGTTGCACTGTTGTTTGAAAGGGGCTTACAATCAGTCATATATATCAACAGGGTTGTAGATCATAAAAATTTCAAAGAACCAATTGCCATTTATTAATTTCATGGATGAAAGAAAAATGTGTCATTAATCACTATTGTTTGATGTAATTTTAATAAATGATAATGGATAGTAACTATTATTAAGGTTTTGGATTTATGGAGCCATTTTATAAACTGTTAACATGCATTTTAACAATAACATTTATGATATTTCAAAACTGATTTGCTAAAAATGCTTTTCTTCAAATCCATCTGTGTTGTTTTCATTGCAATGATGTTGCCCATAACATTCAATACTGTAATTCTTTGGAAATGTCTTCAGTAGATTTGGATTGAATTGAAGATAGTTTATCTCAACTGGTCACCAACTTTGTAGTTTCAATACTCTCACTCTCCAGCATAAAAAAAAGGTTTCAATTCCAAATTTTGTATCTTATATTATGTATGATGGGGGTTCATTTTCCAGGCATGTTGTGCCTTTCTGAGTAGAGGATATCCGCCCATTTTAGGAAAAATAGATGCACTGATTTTAAAGTGTATTCCCTTATAGTTTGGTTTAGTTTGGCTTAATTAATTAATTAGTTAATGCATACATAAATAACTGCTTGTAACATTATTAATTTAGTATAGTATTAGTAGCCTTTTTGTGATTATTGATATCAAATGGCATAGATATTGATAGAGCGATTTTTAAACAAAGGCATTTGCCATGACCAACTCATTATGGGACAACTCACCATGGCCAACTCATTGTGGGACAGCTAGATGCAGGACAATTTAACGCTGTATTATTTGTTCAATTCAGTTACTTTTATTATGGATGACCACATTTTCATCAAAATTATTGTAACTCTGATATTTCTGGATTGACTTGATCATTATTGGCTACAGTTCCATTGAAATTACTTACATTTTTGTATTTGTTTATTTGTCCCATGGCAAATTGTCCTATGGCAAGTTGGCCACAGCAAGTTGGCCATGGTGAGTTGGCCACGGCGCATGAGCTGTGGCAAGTTGTCCCATTCTGTCATAGGAAATTTTGATCAGCATTGCTCTGTAATACACTGACAGGCTCCATTTCATGATCAACCTTTTTGATCATTTCTTGCTGCTAACAGCAAATCAATAAAATACATACAGGTGAAACTCAAAAAATTAGAATATCGTGCAAAAGTTCATTTATTCAGTAATGCAACTTAAAAGGTGAAACTAATATATGAGGAAGACTCATTACATGCAAAGCAAGATAGTTCAAGCCATGATTTGTCATAATTGAGATGATTATGGCTTACAGCTCATGAAAACCCCAAATCCACAATCTCAGAAAATTAGAATATTACAGGCAATCAATAAAACAAGGATTGTACTTAAAACAATATCAGACCTCTGAAAAGTATAAGCATGCATATGTACTCAGTACTTGGTTTGGGCCCCTTTTGCAGCAATTACTGCCTCAACGTGGCGTGGCATGGAAGCTATCAGCCTGTGGCACTGCTGAGGTGTTATGGAAGACCAGGATGCTTCAATAGTGGCCTTCAGCTCTTCTGCATTGTTCGGTCTCATGTCTCTCATCTTTCTCTTGGCAATGCCTCATTGATTCTCCATGGGGCTCAGGTCAGGCAAGTTTGCTGGCCAATCAAGCACAGTAATCCCACGGTCATTGAACCAGGTTTTGGTGCTTTTGGCAGTGTGGGCAGGTGCCAAGTCCTGCTGGAAAATGAAGTCAGCATCCCCATAAAGCTCGTCTGTGGAAGGAAGCATGAAGTGCTCCAAAATCTCCTAGTAGACGGCTGCGCTGACCCTGAACTTAATGAAGCGCAGTGGACCAACACCAGCAGATGACATGGCTCCCCAAATCAACACAGACTGTGGAAACTTCACACTGGACTTTAAGCATCTTGCAGTGTGTGCCTTTCCATTCTTCCTCCAGACTCTGGGTCCTTGCTTTCCAAATGAGATGCAAAAGTTGCTCTCATCAGAAAAGAGGACTTTGGACCACTGAGCAACAGACCAGTTCTGTTTTTCTTTAGCCCAGGTAAGACGCCTCTGAACAAACATTGTTTGTTGTTCAGGAGTGGCTTGACAAGAGGAATATGATATTTGAAGCCCATGTCCAGGATCCATCTGTGTGTGGTGGCTCTTGATGCACTGACTCCATCCTCAGTCCACTCCTTGTGAAAGTCCCCAACACTTTTGAATGGCCTTTTCCTGACAATCTTCTCCAGGCTGTGGTCATCCCTGCTGCTTGTGCACCTTTTTCTTCCACACTTTTCCCTTCCACATAACTTTCTATTAATGTGCTTTGATACAGCACTTTGGGAACATCCAACTTCTTTTGCAATTACCTTTTGAGGCTTTCCCTCCTTATGGAGGGTGTCATTGATGGTTTTCTGCACAACTGTCAGGTCAGCAGTCTTTCCTATGATTGTGATTCCCAGTGAACCAGACTGAGAGACCATTTAAAGGCTCAGGAACTCTTTGCAGGTGTTATGGCTTCATTAGCTGATTAGAGTGGGACACTTTGAGCCTAGAATATTGAACCTTTTCACAATATTCTAATTTTCTGAGATTGTGGATTTGGGGTTTTCATGAGCTGTAAGCCATAATCATGACAAAGCACAGCTTGAACTATCTTGCTTTGCATGTAATGAGTGTTTCTCATATATTAGGTTCACCTTTTAAGATGCATTACTGAAATAAATGAACTTTTGCATGATATTTTAATTTTTCAAGTTTCACCTGTAAAGCTGAAAAAAGCTGAAATCCAAATCCAATATTTTCCAGCTCATACTTGAGCTTTATTTGTACTTTTACAATGGTTGGTTGTGCTTAAGTTGTGCTTTAAGTGATGCTTCAGATGTTTTGAAATTGCACTGAAGATGTTTATTACAATTGAAACCACTTATGCATTCTTTAGTCACAGTCCTATTTCTAATTGAAGATCTTTTCATTGTTTCTCCAGTTCCTTCTCCAGTGTCTTCTGCTGTCTCCAGGTACTGCCATGTCCACTGTCCAGACTTTTTTGTCTTTCTTATCAATAGCTTTTTTAAGTCTGAGATGTTGTGTGGGAGATGTTTGTTTCTTTGAATTCTAATATCTTTGAATTCTAACATCTAATAACTTCTTGCTTGCTTGCAGGTGAATTATATTTATTGTAGAAATTCCAATGCGACATTGTTGCTACCTTATCATGCCACTGGTTGTAGTCTGTGCAATCTTCTGGCAGCAGCTAATTGTTGGTTTCCTCAGCGGCTTTGATGCTGTTTTCTCAATTCTGACTTTGTATGTGTTTGTTTTTAAGGCTTGGTCTTGTGCAACCAGAATTAGCCCCTCTGTCTCTTTCTTCAACTTCCCTGCTCAGAGCCATTGCCAGTTCTTGTTATCTTCTCTGTCTGCTAGGTTTTAAATCTACTGGTCATGTAATGTTTTGCCTTGCCCATGTCCAGGGGTTGGATTCTACCAGTTCACACCTATTCACTAGAACCAGTTGTTAACATTCTAAGCAGTTTGGAGAACCAGTTGTTAGAAGAAATTATTGGCCTAATCCTGTAAGAAAAGCAGGAAGAAAACATTCTGGTGTTGCTTAAAGAAACTGCCTCTCCATTAACCCTTATTACATTCTTGGCAGGACTAGACTTCCTGTCTCAGGAACTTCTCTGGAGTTTTTTTCCCTTCCTTTGCTGGTACTTTGCTTGTGTGGAGTTACCATTTAAAGTTACAATGGCACGGAAAAAAGTGACTTATGACCAATTTTCACACTTATGACTATTGCAACATCCCAACAGTCATGAGAGGCCAGGCAAAAAGATGTGTGCCTTGATGTGAGTGATGTTGAGTTGGCCACACCCAGCCAATAACATGACCATGTCCACCCAATAAGATGACCACCACACCACACCCAACACCTAAGCCACGCTCACAGAACCAGTTGTTAAAAAACTGAATCCCACCCCTGCCCATGTCTATTTCCTATTCTTTATTTGGGATTTCCTATGGGACAGTTTGGTCTCTTGGGTATTTAGTAAGCCTTCCTGTGGGTACCAGCTTCAGTTTATTTTCTTCTCTGTCCTTCAGATATTCTTCCTTTTTTCTTCTTCAACTATCTGCTGTAGTTGTAACATTCCATATCCACATAAGCTCCTTTGTAAGCAGAGTCTGTCAACATCTTTGCATTGATGAAGGGTATGATTCGTTGTTATTATTTTTCTGGTATCCCTCTCCAGTTCTTTTCATTCTGCTTGACTCCAGTCCACTGTTCCAGATATGTATCTAATGACTAGAACTGTTCAGGTATTAACGGGTTTGATGGAATTTCTTCCACTGAGTTTGAACTTTGAGATCTTTTTCATTTTCAAGATGTATTCACTTCTAACCTTCTTGACTTGTTGAACCTGATATTGTCAGCTTGAAGAATGATATCTTGGCCACATATACACATAGTATTGACTAGTGATTCTATTTCAGATGGGGTTTTTCCATACAGCTTCATGTAAAGCAGGTGGGATAGCCTGGCAGATGTTTTTGATAGTTGATAGCCATGCCCTGATTTGTTTATTATTGTGAACAGAGCAAATCGTGCAATGACAAACAGTTGTGGTGATTGTGAGTCTCCTTGACAGAGTCCTCTCTTGATATTAACTTTCCCAATATACCACCGTAACCAGCAACTGTATCCTTCATTGTGCCATTGACCTTTGCACAAAGCTTCTGATATTTCTAATGACTCCGGTTATTTGTAGACATTTGATTATCCAATCATGTGGCAGGGAATCAAATGCCTTCTTGTAATCAATCCAAGCTACAAGTTTGTCTTCCTTTTCTTGCAGTTTTCAGAATTATCCTGTCAACTACCAGCTGTTCTTTTGTTCTTCTGCTATTGGGCAGTTTGCTTTCTACTTAGATAGATTCTACTTCTACTCTACTGTTTTCAATTAGATGATGCTGAACTATATTAGTTACACCAGTTAGCAATCTGAAAGTTGAAATCTGTTGGTAAGCATGCAACTGGGTTGTAGTTATCTGGCACTGCCCCTGTTGTTGGATCTTTCATTATCAGATGTTAACCAATTTTCAATTTAATCTTTTTGCAGCATGTTGTTAAATTGTTTAGCAATGAGTGGGTGTAGACTAGTCAGATGTTTCAACCAAAAACCATACAGTATATCTTCACCTGCTGCTGACCAATTCTTGATCTTCCTTGCTGTATTCTCCATTATTTTGGCTATTATTACAATTTCTTTCATTTCATCTTCTTTTTTTAGTCTTATCTACCATCTTTACCAAGCTGCATTCCTGTTGTATTTATTTGGGTTATCCCAAAGATGCATCCTGAGCTGCAGCCTCTCCATTGATAGATTGGTAACAATATTTCTGATTTAACTGAAATTGGAGGTTTGCCTGTGGTGCATAATCTGAGCTTCGTGTCTGCTGATCCAGTTGGCTCTATATGTCATTTTCTGCTTTATTATTTCCAGTGCTTCCTAAACCTTTTCTTGTATCTTGGTGATATATCTTGATTAGATATTCTTTGGTCCTCTTGTTCTTCAGCTTCATTTCTTTCATCTGTTCTAACTTGCTTGCATCTGATCTTAGCATGTTGATTTTATTCTCCAACCTGATCTTCCATTTTGGTTGTGCCCTGTTTGGCTTCTCCCCCCTCCCCTTTATTTTGCATTGCAAGTATTCAGTTATAATTGTAGCTGTGCTATACATTTTTGGGGTTTATTTCTTGGAGTGACCTAATGCTTATATTTGATCTCACAGTATTGGTATTTTTTAATATTTGTGCTAGCTGTTTCTTTGTACCTAGAACTCCCTGTCTCCAATTTTGTTGGGAGATAATCACCACTTCAAGCTCGAGTTCACAACTATTATATTAAATGTATTTTAAGGAACATCTGTGCCTTTCAGAGAAATTGTGTACATTTCTTAGAAATGTGTCAAATGATTGTATTGAATGGAAAGACAAACAGGACTGTGGGACAGCAAATACTCAAGACAACAAGAGGAATCAGAATGACAAAAGCCATGTAAGGTTTTTCCCTTTTGTACCGACGTCATATGTGAAAAAAGTGGAGCTTATGTGATATCATGATGCTGCTTCTACTATTTTGACAAGATAACATCTTGAAGATTGTGCTATTGTAGTATACGAGGCTTTACATGTTACCTAGTGCTACATTAAAGCATCTCTTAATCTGAAATGTTTTTGAGGTTTAAACAGGAAAGTAAACTGCCAGCACCTTTGGTTCTTATTTTTAATCAAAAGAACATTCCCTCCTTCCCCCCAAAATAAGAGATGAAATGACTTCTCCAAATGGCATGCAGTTACAATGCAGCTTAGAGACTGCTTTAGCAACTGAACCATTCAAATCTCACCCAATCTGCAGCTGCTTGTGTTTGTGTTGAGCCACTTCCTCCATAAGGCAGCATTGTTATGTCAGCAACATCCCCCTACCACTGATCTCATCCTCAACAATTTATTTTGCAGAAAATGCAAAAGTCCTCTCAGCAGGGTCCCCGAGGTGCAGAATGACTCCAAGATAACTTTCTTGTTCGGTTCTTACTTGTTGATGTTATTGATGTCTTTTCCTTCAGCTGCCTTCTTTTCTAATGCCCCTCCCACTGAGATGGACAGAATGTAGGTCACTTTAATTCCTCTGTCTGTTTGGAAGGCTGGACAGACATCATTATGTGTCATGAGAGATGAATGTAGCTGCCTGTGACAAGAGCAGCTGCTTCCCCAGCAGGAGAACTAACTGCTCCCTTGCTGACTGTGGCACTTCATTTCACCTGAAGTAAACTTAGCCTTTGTTCTCTACTTTATGAACTGTTACTAATTTACAGTATCCCAGTGGGGGCGCTATACTTACATCCATGATCTTATGGTCAAAAGAGGGAGAAGCAATTGAGGAACAAAACTTTGGTGAGAACTGCTTAATTCAGCATTGCTCTACTTGTAAAAGTCACCCTTATAGAAGGATAGATTCATTGGCGTTTTTCCATTCTTTCTCTCCCCTCCCTGCTTTTTCTTTTCTTTTCTTTTTTAAAGCAAATTAAATCTTGCATTTGAGGCAAGTGGGAATGAGATGATATCATTCTGAGATGATACAAGACCTCTGGTTTTATAAGGGTTCAGTCAAGGTCTCATTTTCATGTCTTCATTTTTATTTTAAAAAGTTAATTTCTGACAGGAGCTTAGACTTCTCTGTTTTGTTAAATTTTCAAAACTAAGTAACTAAAATCCAAGTTCATGCCGATGGAAAACATAAAGACTCCTAAACCAAGTTCTGAAGACTCTATGTTTCTACTAAGGTGTCATGAACTCTAATCTTAATCAAGTTTCAGGTGGTGAGAATGGAACAGGAGGTATTTTTTAAATTATTGACGATGTTGTGAGTGCTATGGTTTTGTTAGCTTGATGGACCTTGGTTTTAAACATTTGCTAAGGTAAAATGTGAACAAAGGAACTTTTGATGCTGAAGAATGTAGAAATGTGGGAAGGCAGAAGGAAGAAAGGAGATACTTCGGAAATATAATATAATATGATATATTATATATCATAGATAGAGATAGATAGATAGATAGATAGATAGATAGATAGATAGATAGATAGTGTCAAGTCCGCAATAAGACGCTCAGAGTCGGTGACTTCATTTAAGCTCTTTTATTAACAGTTTCCAACAAGCCCGCGA
>BHEV01031627.1:0-10147 GCA_004319985.1 Emydocephalus ijimae | reverse complement strand
TCCTCTGGAAACCAAATATTTTTCAAAAAGTCATAGTTCTCAGGGTTAAATGCCTCTAAAAGTCCTGGATCAGCCAAAAAACTTTTTCTTAAAAACTTTCTCCCCTCTTCCTCCTGCTCAGTCTTAACCAGCTGCCANGGGGCAGCCTTAGCCTCCAAACCTATACAGATCGGAGGCACCAAAACGGCTAGCGCGGCAGGGATCGTGCAGGATCGCGAAACCCTGCTGCTAGCGAAGCCGACAAACCGGAAGTCGGCAACAGCCTTTTTATAGGCAAGCTGCTGATCTAGTAACCAATGAGAACCGTGGAGTGTTAACCCCTTTAACCAATGAGAGTGGCTCGATAATAGCCAATCAGATCCTCCTGAACGGACCAATCCGATATCACTATTATCGGCCAATCAGAAGTGCAGGATTAGAACCCTGCTATTTTCTAAAGGTTTGATAAAACTTTATTTAAGCATTTTATTAGTTCATAAAAACAGTATCAGAAAAGAAGGTCTGGACTTATATAGATTTGAAATCAATATAGAATTATAACATCCCCATCTGCAAAAAAGGGAGACCCCAGCCTAGTTGAAAATTACAGACCAATCTCTTATGCTGCATCACCTGTAAAATCATGGAATCAATTATTAACTAATCCATTATCCTCCACTTAGAGACAAACAACCTTCTCTCTTATAAACAATTTGGTTTCAGAAAAAAAACTATCCTGCAATCTGCAACTCTTACACTGCAAAAGCATGTGGACTACACAACTCGATCAGAGCAAAGCAATAGACGCACTCTTCATAGACTTCTATAAAGCCTTCAATTCAGTGGCACACGATAAACTACTCCTAAAACTAAAATCTTATGTTATCTCTGGACACCTGCATAACTGGATCGAAGAATTTCTGTCAAACAGACAACAAATGATCAAAATTGGGAGCGTCCGATCAAATTCTGTACCTGTCGACAGTGGTGTCCCCCAAGGCAGTGTTCTAGGACCAACTTTTTTCATACTCTACATAAATGACCTCTGTGATCATATTAAGAGCAACTGCATCCTCTTCACTGATGATGTAAAGCTATTCAACAGAGATATTATTTTTTGTTGTTGTTTGGTAGTGGAGGATTTGGAGTTTCTGGACTTTCTGGCTGGCATGGTCAATGACAATAGTACATTAAACAATTACAATCGCTAATTCATGGATTGATGTTATAACCATGGAGCACAATTTTCATCCGATTGAGGGCAGCACAAAAAATTGATAGGTCAAGAGTCCAAGGCTTAGAAAGAGAAGATGAAGTCCATAATCTATTAAATAAATGCTGCAAGGCCTATATAGCCTCAGACAACAATTCCCCAGATTGCAAAGCAAAGCCAACTATAGAATTCTGGGAGTTGAAGTGCACAGGTTTAAAAGGTTGGGAAACCTGAGCTGTGCTACGCCCAATATAACCCATTTTTCTACAACCTTCCCCCAAATGAAAACAAGAGTGTTTTGTTTCATTCCCTTGACTTACAGGTGGGTGAACTTCTCAACAGGAATCTCAGGGGATATTAGTATTTTATTCTAGATAGGCTTATTGCAGAATGCTCATAGCTATAGTTCCACAGGACTTTTATCTTGGCTGAAAAGAAGAATGAAATCTTATTCACAAAGATTTGCCTACTGAAAAGTATAGAAATGAAGATCTATATACAGTACATTTAAATTCCAGGCTTTTTTATCCTGCTTTTCAAAGAACATTCACCTGACCTTTTTTTTGCCTTTCAACTATCGGATCTCTGATTATTATTATTTCTTTCTAGTGTTTTCCCACAAGTGCAAGTTTCATTTTTTTAATCAACCAACTGTTGAACTATTGGTTGTGACAGAAATTGACTGGCTTGTTACCCAAGACCAACCCTGTGGGATGAGAGTGATGGGCCCAAGGTCACCCTTGTAGCTTTCATGTCTAAACTAGACTAGAACTCATATTCATGTCTAAACTAGACTAGAACTGTATATTCTCTTGGTTTCTGGTGCCTTAACCACTAGATCAAATTGGCTCTCGGTTGTCTCTGAAAAAGTAACTCCTATTTTGTTCCAATTATGAACTTTGATTTTTGTATTGATGTTTGGGTCAATGCAAAATGGAAACCAATGGCAATTTAAGGATTTAACATACATAACTTGTTATGTATGTTGTATAAGTCATGACAGTAAGTAGCTGTACTCTCTTCTTGGATTTGGGAAATGAAAATAATAATGTGATATTTCACATCTTTTACTTTTATCTTGTGAAAAGAGATGAATCCCATATAACAGTACATCTTTACTCTTCTCAGAAATTTCCCATTATAACATGAAAATTTAGAAAAGAGAAAAGCTAGAATGGCATAAACAGTGGCTAAATGGAATTGGGGGCTAGGTCTAAGTGATAATCAACTTGTCTACTATAATAGCAGTTAACTATTGTTATAGAGATAATAATTGTATGAAAACACAATCCAAATTTTTAGGATTCCAAGGACACATCTGTTCTCTACGATCCAAGCAATCATGCAGGAAAGGAGATCATTATAAAGAGTGCATGGGGGAAAGTACTTCTATGGTAAATGAATTTTTCAATCAACTCAGGTTATAGGCCTGGAGGCATAAGCAAATGGTTTGCTTTAATGCACAAGGAAACATAGAATGAGCCAACAATGAAGAATAAAAAAACAATAAAGGGCGGATTCAAAGCCTTAGTTAGTTGATATAATAGAAAAGTCAGCTGTGAAATATTTACAATCTGATGGCATATGGATCTGTGGGTAGCATTACTTAGAAGCATCAACATTAGTTTTGATGAAAGGCAGGTCAATCAAGGGAATAGGAAGAAGCAACCGAGATATGCTAATATGTAATTATTTAAAATGAGAATCCTGTACTAAGATTTTTCCCTCTGCCAAAATATATGGCATTCCATATAGTTTAATAGGGTATAGAATCAATTTTCTCTTTGCAATTTAGACTGTCTGCTGCTTTGGATTAGATATATTCTGGGAACTTTGCATTTGCCCCTTTCATTCCCTGAGACTGTAGCAAATGACATCTATGAATCCTGCAAACCAAACCAAGATCACATACAAAGCTAATTATTTTTTGTCTGATTGCGTAATGCTGCATTTAAATTTCACTTGGCATCACTAGGCAAATGTTGGCCTAAGATGTTCCTAATTTTTGTAAGGGGAATGGTCATCAAAGCTGAGAATAATAAATTCAGAAAGTTGGAAACAAACATTTAGGCCATCATCTACAACAGTCTTCTGCTATTCAAAACCCTAAACATAGAAGAGAGATGGGGGAAAACTCCAACCCCTGTTTATTTCTAAAAAAAAAAAAACTTGTTTTCTGGGAAAACTAGAATATGGGTTATAAAATAAATTATTTTTGGCTGATTTTGTTAAACAAAATTGGGTCAAATCCAAGGAGAAAATCATAAAAATTGATGTGTAGTAGAATATACTCATAAACTGAAAACTATCCCAAATGAAAGCAATGGCTAAAAAGCACAGCTGCTTCTATGATGCTTCCAAGATAATTACATCTCCATGTAGTTATAAAATCCATGGGAGTCAAGCATGACTCGGATAATATTTTAAATATAATACTTCCTATTTTGTAGAGAGTGGTCCCCAACTCCTGAGCCACAGCCCATTATTGGGCCATTCACAACTGGGCTGCACAGCTCAACTTGTGAGAGAGGTTGGCTGGCGTGTGTGCACATGTGTGCATAGCTCAACTTGTGCAAGTCAAGCTGTATATGCATGTGTGTTTATGCCAACCTGCAGCTTGTGCAAGTTGAGCTGCACACACATGCATGCTAGCCTGCCACTCTCACAGTTTAGTACTCTTCTGTCCCCTACCAGGCTGCCAAGCCATCAAGCTTGAGGACTGCTGTTGTAGAGAATTCCTGAATATAAAGTAAGTTATACTTGAATCATATTAAAGAGAATGTAATTATGGCCTCTCTTCTGGCTTTTCCATTACAGTGTTGCTGATTTACTTTTACTTTGTTAGAAGGAGAAAGATACTAGAAGTGAATTGATGTGTCATTTCTGTTTTTCATAAATTAGCTAGGATTTAAATAATATTGCTACAGTTGAGGTGGGAAATTCCTTGAGACACTTGGAATATTGTCCAATTTGACCAAGTACTTAGGCTGACCCATTTTGACAAGCTTCTATGTCTACAGAGGTTTATAGTAACCACAGTTCACAATATATGTCTGTCATCTGTCTGTCTCTGTCTGTCTGTCTATCTATCTATCTATCTATCTATCTATCTATCTATCTATCTATCTATCTATCTATCTATCTATCTATCTATCTATCTTACTATGGCAGCTAATACATTCTCAATGACCCTGGACAGTTTACAAACAATAAACCTCCCAAGATAAAAGAATAAAAACAGTAACAGTATTTTTAATTTCACAATTTCATGTCAGAAATCCCAGTGTCAGATTACTGACTTCACCAGAACAAAATATCAAATACAGCACCTTCTTATATGTGCAAAGTCAAATACAAATTGCAACAGGTTTATCATCATTGCCGTAGACACAGCTGCAGTATGGCACACACATAATGATACTGTTATGAAATACCACTATGTCTGATATAAGTATGAAGAGCATGATATTTGTATGATGACATCATTATATACATTAAGCCCAGAGGTGGTATTCAACCATTTCGCACCAACTCGGGTGAACCGGTAGTAGTTATTTGGTGTGGGTTGTCAAACCGGTGGTGACCCCTGGCTGGCCAAACCCCCAACCCGGTCACCCGGTTGCTCACTTGCGACTCTCCTAGCTTTTCGTTCCCCATGTCCTCTTTCTCCCTGGGGTAAAGGAAGAAAGTCATGGACACTGCAAGTATCACATTCCCCATGTGAGTAAAGTGCCTGGAGTGAGAAAGAGTGAGGTCTGACAGAGGGGGTGGGAGTGAATTGAGCCTTGGAGCACTTTTGCATTGTAAAAGAAATGCATTTTGGAAGCAGGTCTTTTAAAAACTTCTCCAAGGATTCCCCATGGACACTGCAAGTATCACTTTCCCTCTGTGAATTAAAGTGCTGGAGTGAGAAGGAGCGTGGTCTGACAGAGGTGGTGGGGGAATCCACTCCAGCCTTGGAGAAATTTAAAGGAGCTGCTTGTCTGTTAAGTGCTCTCTCTCTCTCTCTCTCTGTATGTGTGTATGAGAGANAGAAAGAAAGAAAGAAAGAAAGAAAGAAAGAAAGAAAGAAAGAAAGAAAGAAAGAAAGAAAATAGGAAGAGAGAGAGAGAGAGAGATAAAGCTCTGTGCTATTATTTTTAATTGTTCCATTATTTATATTTGTGTTAATGTTTTACACTGCCCCTACACCTAGAGTGATTTTTCTGCCTTTCTTTTGCCCAGGGCTACCACATATTTTCCAGGGTTTACATGCATTCAATGTCAATAGTCTAGAGCATAAAATACACATGTGTTTAACAAGAGTTGAACCTTGGAGGTTTTCTTGTCCAACCCCCAACTCAGGCAAGAACACTGAGGATGCCAAACTCTGAGTAAAGATCCTGGGAAAGGTGTCAGACTAACAGAATAACACTTAGAAGGGACCTTGGGGTGAACCCTATACCATTTCAGAGAAATGGCTGTCCAGTCTTTTCTTAAAAAACTTCCAGTGATTGAGCACCCAGAACTTCTGGAGACAGGCAGTTCCACTGGTTAATTGTTCTCACTGTCAGGAAGTTTCTCCTTAGTTTTAGGTTGCTTCTCTCTGTTTAGTTTCCATCCATTGCTTCTTGTTTGCATTCTACTTCTTTGGAAAATACATTGTCCCCCTTTCTTTGTGGCAGCCCCTTAAAAGCCTGTTGCCTATCACACTCTTGAGGAAAGCATGCGAGCCATTTCCTCCTTTCAGTGGTCCATGAAATTACATCTATAATATGCAGATAATAAAGTCAAAAAAGATGAACAACATTTTTACAGAACTATAGATAAGTTGAGGCTATGTGACAAGGAATGGCTGGGATGGGAGGGGCCAGGTGAGGCATCCCTTGATGTGAGTGACATTGAGTTGGCCACGCCCATCCAGTCACATGACCACCAAGCCATGCCCACCTAGTCACATGACCACCAAGCACGCCCACCCAGTCATGTGACCACTAAGCCACACTCACCCAGTTACATGACCACCAAGCCACACCCACCAAATAAGCCACGCCCACAGAACCGGTAGTAAAAATTTTGAATTCCACCACTGACTAAGCCCCCTCAAAGATTCCCATGAATAAACATAAATCCATGTGGCAATTTCATTATGACATCCCTTCCCCAAATAAAAAATCTAAAGCACACCACTGCCACAGTAGAGATCATGATGGCTAGATCACTTGTGCAGGATTATGAACAGTAATAGTTCATATACACAAGTGTGTCATCCCAGCCACAACAGCAAACACTCAAAATTTTCAGATTATTGCATGAAACAATGGGACAGATGCAATTTGCTTTTATTTCACTAAGGGATGTACTAATTATATTTTTACATGTGCATACATTGATTTCTTTATGCCAGCATCAGGTCACATGCCCCCTCCAGCCTTAACCTAATGTGGGCAGAGCTAGAAGAAATTAATTCTAGGTCTCCCTAATACATGAAATGTCAGCACTTAGACAATAAGTTTTTATCAGCAACTGTATAAGGCAAAAAAAAAAAAATTGCACTGAAAAATCATCGTTCTCACTTTTATTTCCTTGATAGACCACCACAGAAGAAGATGTAATCTTTCCCTGGAAAGATTAAATTTTAATCTCCCATTACACTGTATTTTTCTCTCCCAGTAATTGCACTAAATATTTATTTATAGAGAATATAATATTTTGATCGGTCTCATCTCCCTAACAAACCTTATAACACCAGTGAAAACCACCAAACCACCAATGAAAACCAGCAATCCCAATTAGAGCCCTTACTCTCTTTCTCTCAGTGGTCATACCTAAACACACAAGTGGCCATCTTAAGGGGACTCTCAAAGGAAGGAATCAACAGCAACCCAAACTGCCTCTGAGTAATAATCCTTTAACAGGCAGGGGGAGATATGATGAAATATTTACAGAATGGCTACAAAAGGGGGAGAATTGTAGCTTTCTGCATCTTGCAAAAAGAACCTGTAGGGAAGTAGACTTAGTAATTAGAGGTCCAATGAGTATATGTCAATTTTTTTCCTTTTCTAATGGAATAATCTCTCCAATGATTTGCAGCCATTCAGCAAATATGAAGGAAAGACATCACAGAGTAAATAAATCCTCTTATAGAACCTTTTTAAAAAGTAGTAGCACTACTCCTATCATCTGCTTTTGAAGAAATATTATTTGAAACTGCTTGAGAATTCCTTCTTCTCCCTCCTGGAAAAACATGGAAAAGTCTTCTCCCTAGTTTCTCAATTTATATATATATTTATGTCAATTGCTGACAAGATAATAGGTATAAGTAAAAACATAGTTATGAATACATGGATACATATAAGAAAAATAAAAAAATATAAAAGAAACAATAGGACAGGGACGGTAGGCACATTGGTGCGCTAATGCATGCCCCCTACAGACTTCTTAGGAAAGGGGTGAGGTCAATAGTAGACAGTCTAACGGTTAAAGTTTTTGGAGTTTGGGGAAGAAACCACAGAGTCAGGTAGAGTATTCCAGACATTGGCCACTCTGTTGCTGAAGTCGTATTTCTTGCAATCAAGTTTGGTGCGATTAACCTTGAGTTTATATCTATTGTTCGCTCTTGTGTTGTTATGGTTGAAGCTGAAGTATTCATTGACAGGTAGGACATTGCAATGTATGATTTTGTATACTATACTTAGATCGGACCGAAGGCAGTGTAGTTCTAGGTTTTCTATGTCTTGAATTTTGAGTCTGCTGGCATAAGGTATTCTGCAATGAGTAGAGAAGTGGAGAACTCTTCTTGTGAAATATTTCTGGACTTCTCAACTGTGTTAATATCAGATACATAATGTGGGTTCCAAACTGATGAGCTGTATTCGAGTATTGGTCTAGCAAATGTTTTGTAAGCTCTAGTTATTAGTGTAATATTACCAGAGAAAAAGCTACGTAAGATTAGGTTAGCAACTCTTAACGCAATAATATGTTAATAATATGTACTGCAATAAGGTATGTGAAGGTCAAAACAAACCCCCTCTTGAGTAGTCTGGTTCTGAAGTAACCTGCATGTGGGGATGAACAATGAGCAGAAAAACAGGACCCCTTATTGCCACCATCCTGTTGTTGCAAATCATTTTCTCACTTTCCAATCAGATCTCTGAGGGAAGCAGGAGAAGATTGAAGGGGAAATCTTCACTGGCTAAACCACAAGAAGGTGCAAAACTTTTGGGAGTCAATAGTTCAGCCAAGCTGAGGAATGTGATAGAAGACAACTAGTCAACTCCAGAATTCAAACAACAAAACAAAACAAAACAACTGCTGTATCTAATTCTAAGAGACAACACCAACACCAACAATTCCTTATTTTCCAGCCTTGCTTGAGGCAGCACCTTTGCCCTTGGTTCAAAACACATCAAAGAGCCCCAAACCTGACAGAATCCTTTTTTCACCTATTGGCTTATAGGGATCAGGTGATTTCCTCTCGGCCCATAAGGCTGGTTTGTTATTTGAAGGGCCAGCTACTTTCTACGATCATTTGTGTCCAATTCTAGTTTTTTGTTTCTTTGCAATTCTCTCTTATTTTGTTAAGTTGTGTACTGATTTTGTTCCTACATTTGATTGTATACATTGAATTTTCCATGACACCAGCAACCACAGAGCAATAGATGAAATTAGCATCAGTATCTTTGCTTTCTCTTTTTAAAGTCCATACTGATAAAAATGGTTGTTAAGAACCTATTTCTGCATCATTGACTGTCAGGAAAAATAAATTGTATGTATTTTTAAAAGTATGCGTTTTAAAATACTTCAGGAATAATTCACTAGAAGCTTCTAAAAAGGTGCTGATAGAAAGAAGAAATCTCATTGTAGGACAAACAAGTGTTACATAAAATACCTCCTTATAGCATACTGTCATAAATGTTGAACATTTAAATTCATGCATGCAATATATTACTATAGACAAAACTATCAAGTCAAACAAAGTCAGCCACAATGCAGGAAATAAATGGGAAATAGCAAGCCAAAGAAATTAAAAATATGAAAAAAGAAGCAACATTAAAAGTAGTTTAAACAAACACAATTCCTTACATTTCTTCATTCATTTTTATTCTTGCCAACAGTTCTTGTTTCCACTGTCTTCAATTGATGCATTGTCTGTTTGTTATTTAAACTTATCACCTACGCACTTTTGAGGTTCTCATCAACTTCCTCAGCCATAACTTTATGAAACATTTCTTTCATTTTGATTTTTTCATTCTGTCCTCAGATAATTATATTGCATTGAGATCTTCATTCATTTCTGTGTATGACCTAACTGCCTCAACACATTTCATTCACAAAGATTGCTCACTTTTGT
This sequence comes from Emydocephalus ijimae, assembly GCA_004319985.1. Classification (NCBI taxonomy): domain Eukaryota; kingdom Metazoa; phylum Chordata; class Lepidosauria; order Squamata; family Elapidae; genus Emydocephalus; species Emydocephalus ijimae. The sequence goes on along the minus strand of BHEV01031627.1, from coordinate 623 downwards.
ATCCAATCCATACTAAGTTGTCACCCATTCATTCTTGATCCTTTTTCTTCATATTTTACACACATAATACTTGCATACCACAATCCAATTACCTTCAACTTACTTCTCTGTTTCTTTTGACCCACCCAAACATCAACTAATTCCATATAACAAAATGGAAATACAAAATATATGATGTATGGACATTTTTGCTTCTTTCAACAAACATCCATTCCTTGCAACAAACAACATGCTACTTATTATCCATGACTGAAAATGAGCTTCAGCATTTAGAAAGTAATAGAAAGTAGATTAGCTACACGACTATCAGGGCAATAATGATATGATTTCTGGCATTAGTAACAAATATACCTTAGTACTCACCTCATCAGTTCTATTATTTTATTTTTCTGCATACTCAACAAGTACAACCCTCTTATTTCCCAAGCTCATTTCCTGCATGCAGCACCATTGAAAATGGTGAAAGCATCATACAAAATCTCATGTTGTCATAAATTAAATCATTCCAGAATATCAAAGCGCTTGATTATATTTCAGCTACTTCACACTTCTTCTTCTCTCGTGTCACTACACTTTTCCCAGCCACTGTAGAACACAGGCTCTGGCACATGGGGTGTAATCGT
>BHEV01031625.1:0-11797 GCA_004319985.1 Emydocephalus ijimae | reverse complement strand
CTCCAAACCTTTACAGGTCGAAGGCACCAAAACGGCTAGCGCAGCGGGGATCGCGCAGGATCGCGAAACCCTGCCGCTCGCAAAGCCGACAAACCGGAAGCTTCGCGTATCTGTTATTTTTACTGTATGTTAATAAACATACAAACTTATCTCACTCATTTATCTGTGTGCCTATCTGACTAATGCTGCACATTCTGTTTAGCTTGTCTCCTTAACACTGGTTGGGGAACCCAGGCTTAACAGTATGTACATAGGAGGGGGGACAGCAAGATTTGTCATTGCTTAGGGCACCAGTGAGCCTTAATCCGCCACTGCCATTACTAGAAGCTTTTAAAAAGAGACTTGAGGGCCATTTGTTTGAAATGGTATAGAGTCTCCTGTTTGAGCAGGGAATTGGGCTAGAAAACTTCCCAGGTCACTTCCAAATCTGTTATTGTTATTCTATTAACCATGCTCCATTTTTCTTTTGAGTATAAAGACAGGGATCCAATTCACTCTTCCTATGAGAAATCTACTCTCTTCTCTTTACCTAACAAAGAAAGGAGCAAGATAATAAGCAAAGAAGGTAATAAGCAAGATGAAAAGGAGGAAAAAGGGGTTTTTGAGTTGAGTTTTGGGTGATTACTTACTACAGTGTTGGTGTTTCAGGTGTATAAAGAAGGTGTTTTTTTCCCCTCTGGTATGATCTGGCATTTCTAAATTGGTTTTAAATTATCAAATCATTGCACAGAAATCCAGAAGTTTTAAAGCTGAGAAGGTTGGACATCCCTTGTTACATGGGTTGTTGCACAAGTGGAACCAGGGGAAAGAAAATGGAAACTTATGGCTATTGTTTGGCCTGAGGAACATATGGTAAGTTCAAAACTGAAGTGAGAGTTGTTGAATCCAGAAGTTCATATACTTGCTCTGAGTGTATTGTGTTCCTCACCCATGTTAATGAAATAATTTGAATATATATGGGAACTGTAGCCATTCTGTAATCCCAGGATATCTGAGGACACCAGACTGAGACCTGAAGCCATACTAAATCATTGCTATATAGATATGAAGGATTTTAAACCTTCAGGTGTTTTACTTGGGCTCTAGCTCATCTTAATGCTTGAAGGTGTTATGCTCTTGTTTGCTTTAAATCCTCCTGAGGAAAAGACATTCCGAACATTAAGACGCTGCTTTGTTTCTTGATCAAAGTGTTTTCAGTGAATACTTGCAATATCTACATCACAGGGCATAATCTATTAGGAAGAGAAATGTACATTCAAAACTCACTGTGAGAATGTAGGAGAGCAGGAAAGCAAATGGGGAATTAAGTGTTAGTTAATGTCATGATACATTGATCTTGCATAATTGCTTGGTGTTGACAAAACACAAACATGGAATGCTGACATTTCTAAAGAAACTATTCTCTTTCTCCTTTATGATCTTTCGAATAACAGAACCCAGGAGAACAGAATAACAATAGAATAACAGAATTGGAAGAGAGCTTGGAGAGTTTTTTTTAATTTATTTGATTTGTCAATCGCTTGCAAGATAATAGGTATAAGTATAAACATAGTTATGAATGCATGAAATGGGTACATATAAGAAAAATAAAAGAAACAATAGGACAGGGACGGTAGGCACGATTGGTGTGCTTATGCATACCCCCTACAGGCCTCTTAGGAAGGGGGTGAGGTCAACAGTAGACAGTCTAAGGTTAAAGTTTTTGGGGTTTGGGGAAGAAACCACAGAGTCAGGTAGAGTATTCCAGACATTGACCACTCTGTTGCTGAAGTCATTTTTCCTGCAATCAAGTTTGGTGCGGTTTACCTTGAGTTTGTATCTATTGTGTGCTCTTGTATTGTTATGGTTGAAGCTGAAGTATTCATTGATGGGTAGGGCATTGCAATGTATGATTTTATATCCTATACTTAGATCGGACTGAAGGCGGCGTAGTTCTAGATTTTCTAGGTCTAGAGGTCTTCTAGCCCAATCCCCTCCACAAGCAGGAAATCCTATACTTTGGGTGGAACAACTATGGCAACTTTAGGACCTGTGGACTTTAACTTCAAGAATTCTTGAGCCAGCATGGAATTCTGGGAATTGAAGTTCACTGGTCATGAAGTTGTCATAGTTGTCCTGGAACCTGGATTTCAAGAGGCTACTTCACAAAACTTAAACAGCAACATAACCAGGCAACCAACAGCAACATAACCAGCCAACCAACAAGGATTATCATGAGAGGAAAGCAACGAAGTCTCCAGATTCCTGTATCATGCAATTAATCTCCAGTCTGTGCTTTAGAGTGAGCTGACTGACATTCCATTCATTTTTGTTAGGGAACAAGAGAAAAGATCAATGATAAAGCTATTGTAACAATAAAAGTTAAGTTCCACTTTCAAATCAATCTATGTATATGTCTTTGAGGCACTTTCTCAGCAGGCCTCATATGATTCTATTTATTGTTTGTTGGAATATTTAGATATTTATCAGAAAATGTAATTATTGGTTATATTTAGAGCTAAAGTACTGAAGTGTCCTCTATTAACAATGTATACCAGTAGGTGGCAGCATATAACTGACCCTAATTGATCTCATCAAAGCTAAGTAGACCCAGGCCTGATTAATAATTATATGGGAGAACTCTAGGGGATATCAGGACTGGAGACTAGGGTGGGGATGAAGGGTGGGGAAAGGAAGATCTCAGTGGGAGATTGTTTCTGTATTGCTATCAGCCTCCCTCCCTCCAGCATGTGTCTGTGAAGGCACCAGGAGTCAAGTTCACAATGAAAGGGACATAGTTATCTTTGATGTTTCTGAGAACTTCACAAAGGAATGGATTGAAGTGCCTAAATAATTAATATACTCATATAAAAGGGCTATGAGGAGTGGGTTGCGTAGTTTAATGCAGGGCTAGTTTCACTGTTTAATTGTGGTGTTTTTTTCAGATGATTAGAACCACAATTGGCGAGCTGCCATGTCCTCCCACACTTAGTCTGTTTAAATAGTGCTGTCAATGGGAGGCAACAGCTTTCCTATCTGTAAATCTTCCTGGCCTGGTGTTAAAAGAGAAGGTGGGGGAAATGTTGAAAAACAAGTCCTTCAGCTTTAAAATCAATACCACTGGAGAAGAGCTATGATATTGCAGAAATTGGCAGAAGCGTAACTCTGTAGTGCACAGAAGCTAAAATCACAGATACGTGCACACACACACATGTACACAAACTCCCATCAGAAACATGTTGAGGGAAATGGAGGAAGGATTTAGAAGCAGGTAAATAAACTGGATGTTGCAATGGGATGCTAGACAGTTGTTCAATAAACTGTTGAATAACTCAAAGTGGTGTAATATTATGACAGCAACATCCTACATTCTGTGTCACTCTTTTGTTTGTTAGTCATAATAAGGGCCCCATAAGAAAAGAAACAAGCTGCACACTTTGAAGGCTGCTGTGGTTTGAGATTCAACATACTTTAAGTTGGTTGTCTGTTCAGTCCTAGTTTGATCTTTCCATCTTTTAGTTTACAGGTAGTCCTTGACTTATGACCATAATTGAGCCTGGAATTATGCTTATAAGTTGTTGCATTGGTTAAGCGGACCATTGTGTGACCAGAACAATTTTATGGCTTTTTGTTTTCACCCAACCCTGTTATCAGCAAGAAAATCTCAAACAAATGCAGCAACTCAAACCTTCACAGCTTTAATCTACAAATAAACTTCTTTGTAGATAAAAGATGGCTTGCAGCCAATTAGTCCACCCAGAAAAGCCTTGACAGAATTCTTCAGAGAAGCTGGAGTCTCTATACACAATGGTGGATCCTTAGAGCATTTTTGAAACCAGGCTTATATTCCCTGGAAGGAGGGGCTGTTATGTTTCATCGTTACGCCTGAGTCACCTGTGCTACTCCAGCTGTTCTCTTCTACGAATCATCCTGCACTCATGTGCACTTGGCACAGGCTCCTCAGGAACCTCCTCATCACTGCTACCAGCCCCCACAATCCCTGAAGGCAGCAGTCCACTCCCGATGATCCTGGCCCCTCATCCAAGTCCTTGCTCTCCTCCACCACACCTGCTGCCAGCTAACCACAACACTTTTTTTGCGGCAGTTGTTAAGCCAATGCCAGAACTAAATTGAACTAAATGCCAGAAACCATTAAAAAACACCGAAAATCATGATTACATGACTGCAGGACACTGCAAATGACCGTATTGATGAGCTGGTTACCAAATACCCAAAATGTGATTGTGTAACTGCACTGCGTATGTGTGGAGGGAGCTGTCATAACTTTGAAATCAAGTTGTAAGTAGCTTTGGGGGGATCCATCGTAATTTTGAATGCTAAGCAAATGGTCGTATGTCGAGAACTACATGTAATGTTTCTAAAATCACATTTCGTTAAATTTGCCAACAACAACAACAACAAAAGACTATCATAATAAGAGAAACTTGTACCTTCTTTGTCATAATGCCATCTACTGACAGCTTTGAAGAGATTCATAGCCAGATGAGTTTTAGGGATAGCACTTGCCAGTACATAAATAACTTGCTAACTAAAGTACAAAAGGTTCAGGAAACTGCACCCTCCATTTGGCCAAATTTCTTGGCAAAGAATGATTAAGTTCTAGCATCAGAACAACTTAGCCACATAGTGGTGTGTGTATACAACTTGCTGTCATTTATGCATATTCATATTCATGCATATTGTATCTAAAGATTTTGACTTTGTGCTATTGAATCAAAGTTTAGGGATGACCCTAATTAACTGAGATCATTGTATGCTTCCTATAGGATCCTATACCATTACAACAATAGCAAAGATTGAAATATGGCTACTCTGATTAAAAACTCTCTGTGTGTGTCTCTCTCTGTGTGTGTGTGTGTGTAAGTCAGCTGTTATAGTTTCATTTTCTTTTCTTATCTGATGCTTTAACATATTGCTATTTTTAAGATTGCACTATATTTTGTGTAGAATAATTGGCAATAAATAGATAAATAATCCTTCTCTGAGGGATGCAGATAACATTGAAGTCACAGAGGTCAAAAATAGTATGCATTGCACCATTTTGTTTGAAAGAGACATAGTTCTGATTTAAAAATAATTAAGACAAACAGTGCCTTGAAACTTCTTGACAGGCAAGAACAACCAACACAATGCAAATACCTTAGATTTTTGGGATTGCAGTCATCCTTGATATCTACATCTCCAGTTATCTTTTGGTAATTCCACAGAATGCTTTGCAGCAGTCCATGCTTCCACTTTCAAATTATATCCTATGGCTTATATATCCTTGTTTAGTCATGATTCCAGTAAATATGCTCCACACAAGTGCACCATAATGCTGATACACGTAAGAGGGGTTTGATCGTAACAATGGTAGAAATGACTGGTGCAGTGTGGCTCTTAAGGGTGTCCACAAAGAGAGGGTGAGAAAAGTAAAGATGGTCACAACCATATGATCAGATCATGGCTTTTTACATAAAACGAACAGAGCTTTAATCACATGGGTGCAACCACTACCATAACATTTTGAATCGCCACTACAAACACTCCTGGTGGCTTTGTTGCTTGAGACATGATTGAAATGTTATTGAATTGCTTCCTGTACTTCAGAGTTGCAGTCAGAAAGTCTCCAAAGGGAGGAATTAAATGCCTGTAAATTGATGTTTTCAAGAACTATCAGACAGCTGGTAGATAAATTCATACTGTTGGGATTTCCTTTTCTTTGTAAGAGGAAGATTGACATAGACATAGACGCTCTTCCTTCTTCACCATACTACAAGCTACTACTGTTTTTAGAAACCAGCCAATGGGAGTTAGGTTTTCAAAAGTTTTGCTTTGCAAGTATTGATGCCAAATACTTCATGGGACAGAGTTTAAGTCGATTTTAAAGGTATCTGTTAAGTTCTGTGCATGGGCGCAAGGAACGGAGACGAGACGGTGAACAGTGAACTTCAACTCTTTATTAATCATTGTGGGACAGAGCAAAACCTTAGGGCAGCAGCAGCCCTTTTATAGGCAAGCTGTTGATCTAGTAACCAATAAGAAACATGGAGCGTTAACTCCCTTAACCAATGAGAGAGGCCCTTTTATAGCCAATCAGATTCTCCTGAACGGACCAATCCGATATCGCTATTATCGGCCAATCAGAAGTGCAGGGCTAGAACCCTGCTCTTTTCTAAAGGTTTTGATAAACTTTATTTAAGCATTTTATTAGTTCATAACACCCCTTCCCCCCGGGTTCCGTTTAGGGGGTGCAGTGACATAATCTCTGAGGTAGGAGGGTTGTTTTAATTGTCTATTGGATTTACGCTGTCCCACCGGTTCTTGTCTGTGACCTTGTTTTGGCGGGATGTTTTCTGGCAAGTCAGGTGCCAGTGGTTCCTCATTGGAATACTTGGTGCCGCTAATGTTCTCGTCATTGTCCTCTGGCCTTTGTGGACTTGCCTCTGTTGAGGTGTTCCTCTGTGGCAAGGTCACCCCCATCTCTGATCCTTCTTCATATGTTACGCCCGATTGCTGACTTCTTTCATTCATGCTTTCCGCTAACTCGAATTCGGTTTCTTCGGCATCCCCTCCCCTCTCAGTTTGGGAGTTACTGGAGTCACGGAAACTAGGTTGTAGCCTCGAGCGAAGCTGATCTATATGGCGTTTCCATATTTTTCCGTCGCAGGTTTTTACTTGGTATGACCTGGGTCCGGTGGCTTGAATTACAGTTGCCTCGACCCACAACGGTTCACCAGAAAGATTTCTGGTGAAAACTAAGTCACCTATCTTGAATTCGCGGCATTTCCCGCTAGATCCATAGGGTTTCTCTGGCTTGTAAGATGGGTGTAGCCCGTCGAGGTGGGAGCGGAGTTTGCATCCCATTAATAATTCAGCTGGAGTCTTGTTGGTGACGCTGTGTGGAGTGATGTGTTGAAGAAGGAGTATTCTGTTTATCTTATCTTCAATATCCCCATAGTCCATTTTGTAGAGGGTTTTTTTAACAAATTGTACCATGCGCTCGACTCTTCCGTTAGCCGCAGGGTGAGCTGGCGAAGTTAGCACATGGCGAACACCGTGGTCTGCCAGATATTGTTCAAAAGGAAGCGTGGTAAACTGGACCGTTGTCAGGTACCAGAACGTCTGGTAGTCCATGTGTCGTGAATAATCTGTTTAACTTCCGGATGACGGACTCGGTTGTGGTACTTTTCATTTCGTGGATCTCGAGCCAGTTTGAATAGGCATCCACTGTTAGGAGGAACGTGTGTCCCTTAGTAGGTCCCGCAAAGTCAATATGAATGCGGGACCACGATCCCCGGGGTGTTTCCCATTCTGTCAGAGTTGCTTTCGGTGGGGCATTGCTAACTTCCTGGCACTTATAACAAGTCTTTACCCAGGCTTCGATCTGCTTGTCGATGCCCGGCCACCATGCGTAGCTTCGTGCGAGTGCTTTCATACGCACGATGCCGGGGTGGCCCTCATGCAGTGTCTTTAATACCGCTCATTGTAGAGGTTTCTGATTCCACGTGGCTTCGGTGGCAGCAGGAATTCGCGACTGTTCGCGATTCCTACTGCACTTGCTGCCGAAGTGCCCCCAATCCAAATGGGTCAGGGGGATATGGCTGCCCTGTAGAGGCAGCCGAAGAGAGAGGGGAGCCGGACAGGGGGTTGGGGGTGTCGCAGACCTCCTCCTAGTCAGGAAAAACCCCTTTTTCCCGAGGTGGTGAAGCGGCGGTCAGTAATGGCCGCCATGAAGAAGCCTGCAACTGGGTAAGATTGTGCTGGAGGAAGCAAGAAAAGTGAAAGTGCTGGCTGAGCCAGGCGAATCAACATCTCTCAAACTCTCTGGAACTGAATTGTTTGAATTGCTGGAGGATACATTGTATCCCTAAGAAGATTGGAAAGCGGCGGAGAAGCTGTTAAAAGGAACTTTTTTTTTTCTTCACTCTCCCACCCCATAGAAACAGCAGATGAAGATTTGAAATTTATTTGGGCACTGAAGGTGAATTATTTTGAAAGTTGAAGCCAAGGGACAAAAGACTTTTTGGACATTGGACTTAAAAATTTAAGAAATTGGAAAGCCTTATTGGAGGTATGGATTTCTGATCATTTAAAACTTGTTGTTGCAAGTGGGAAGGGAGAGGAAAAAAATTGGAGCAGAAGTTGAAAAAGGAGGAGATTGCCTAGAATCTCAAAGAAAGATATATGGTAATTGGACCTCTTTGATTAAACAGTAACCCCAGAAAGAGAAGTAGAAGAAGGAAAAAAAAGTATTAACTTTTTTTGAATTATTTCTGATTAAAAATACTTGGGTGGTTGTTTTGGGAAAAGTTTCTCTTTTCATGATGGCATCGCTTGTGGGTGAACTAAAGACTGAATATCAAAAATATAAAAAGGAAGAACAAGATGGAAAAGATACTTTGGGCACTCTGTTTCAATTTTTAGAAATGGCGTTATGCATTTATGAAAAGTTGACTATGCAGCAGAATGACTGGGACAAAGAAGAAAAGGAAGAAGAAGCCATCTTTGATGAACAATGGGTTTTTTCCGGGGAGGAGGAGAAAGAGGATAAGAAAAAGGGGATTTTAAGGTTTGAAAAAACAACCAAAAAAGAGAAAAATGAGAGGAAAGGTGGATGCAAGGTTAGAAAGCAACGGAAAGGGAGTAAGAAAAGGGAGGAGGAGAGACAAAGGAGTAAAAAGGACAAGGAGAAGAACAAGCAAGAGAGAAATGGGGGAGGATAAGCCTCAATGGTGGGAAACAAGATTTAAAGAAAAAAAAGCTTATTTAGAGACAATGGGTGAATCTAATTAGGGGAAAAAAGAGGGAGGGGATTCTGGAAGGTACATAAGATTGTGTTTTTATATGTGTATCTAGAGTAGAACCTTTCTTGTAAAATTTATTGTGTAATTTTAGAATCTACTAAACAGAATCCCAAGATAAATTAAGTGTTATATGAAGTACTTTTAAGTTAGGGCAATGAGTTAAAGGCGTCACTCCAATTAGTGTATAGGAGAAGTATAGTAAAAGAAAAAAGATGAATGGATAGCTGGAAATAGAACAGCCAAAGAATGTTATTGAAAATGGTAATAAGATATGGAAGGATATGTAAAGTGAATATGACGTGTAAATTTTGTCTGTGTGAAGAGTTTTAACTCGGGATCAAGCAGCCTTCAGAAAAGATGTTTTAGGTTTTGTTATGTTTTCTATGTTCTGTGTTTTGTATGTTGATAAAAGGCAATAAAATTTTAATTGGTAAGAAATAATTTGGATAATTAGAATGAAAAGGAGCAAAAAAAAAATACTGCTCGTTGTAAACGCTCTGGGACGATGACTCTATTCCCCCACAGAATGCAACCCTTTTGTGAAAAAAGTTCTGTTTGCCGACTCTTGAAGGGGATGAAGTCGTCAGGGGTTTGATCTACTGGCCATCCTCATTCAACCCAGCTAAGAACTCACGTTGAGAAAGGATCGCATTTTGTTTCGATCGCGATATCTCTAGCTGTTAGCAGCGGTGAATGTAGCGTTTCAATCTGGAGCGTTGTAACGGTTGGAGCTGGGTCGTCGATGGTTTCCGGAAGTGGTGCACGGTTCAATGCGTCAGCGTGGGGAATGGCTTTCCCCAGGCAGTGTTGCAGTTTATAATTGTATGCAGCCAAAAACTCCAACCAGTGAGTCATTCTAGGTGATAATATATAGGGGGTTGGCATTTCTCCCGCTATAATCCCCAGCAAAGGTTTGTGGTCGGTAACAATAGTAAAAACTCGTCCATATACATATTCATGAAACCTCTTTACAGCAGATACAACAGCAAGAGCCTCTTTATCGATTTGACTATAGTTACATTCAGCTTTTGATAAAGTCCTTGAAAAGTAGGCAATAGGGGCTTCACTACCATTTGGTAACACATGGCTCAAAATGGCTCCTACTCCAAATGGTGACACGCCACATGTGATTGTTAAAGGCAAAGTCTCGTTACACTGCATTAAAACAGCATCTGAAGTTAATAGGTTTTTTACTTGTCGGAATGCGTGCTCCTCTCAATGCCCCCAGACCCAGGTTGCTTTTTTGTCAAGGAGCCGATGTAGGGGCTCGGCTACAGTCGCTTTGTGGGGCAGGAAGATGTTGTAAAAATTAATAAGCCCCCAAAAAGCTTGGAGATCGGTCTTAGTTCTGGGTCTTGGGGCGTTCTTGATTACCCTTAACTTGCTATTGATGGGGTGAATGCCTTGTTTATTGATTAAGTACCCCAGGAACTCTACTTTATCTGTACACAGTTGACATTTATTCTTTTTAACTTTTAGACCAGAGTCTTTAAATTTCTGGAGAACCAGTCTAAGACGCTCCTTTAGCATTTCTCTATTCGGGGCAGTGATTAAAACGTCATCAAAGTAGGGTACGACCCCTTTTATACCCTGTAATAGTCTCTCCATCAGACTCTGAAAAATCCCTGGAGCTACGCTAACTCCGAATTGGAGTTGGTTGCACTTAAAGGCACCTCGGTGCGTAATGATCGTTTGTGCCTCTGCTGTTTTTTTATCTACAGGCAGTTGTTGGTACGCCTGTGCTAAATCCAATTTAGTGAAGACTTTTCCGCCCCCCAGGGAATGGAGGAGGTGTTGTACCACTGGTACCGGGTAAGCGTTCTGTTGAAGGGCGTGATTCAGGGTGGCACGGTAGTCCCCACAAATCCTTAACGATCCATCAAGTTTGATGGGTGTTATGATTGGGGTTTCCCAAGGAGCGTGGTCGGTTGGTTCTAAAACACCCTGGGCTATTAATTTATCAAGCTGCTCGTCAATCTTAGGTTTAAGGGCAAACGGTACTCAACAAGGCTTAAGGCAGATGGGGGCTACTTCAGGGTTAAGGTTAAATGATATTGGGGTCCCCTTGTACTCACCTAGTTTGTCTGCAAAGACATCCTGGAATTCTTGGATGAGGGCCTCCTCCCAGCTGATGCTGCTGGTTCGGTGAAGCCAGCTACCTCAATCCCAAGTGGAGTGAACCATTGAAGGCCTAACAAGCTAGGCTGATCACGGTCGATGACGGTCAGNAGCTAGGCCGATCACGGTCGACGACGGTCAATGGTAAAGATGCAGTACGATTTTTGAATGAAACTCGGACTAGGCTGGATCCAATGACTGGAATTCGGTTTCCTTGATAGTCCTTGAGAATGATTCTTTGGGTTCTGAGGTCTTGCCGCCAGACGGCAGGGATTAATTGTTTAAGGGTCATCCAGGAAACCATCGAGAGGGACGATTCCATCACGCAGGGCTGGTTTTCGATGGCAACCTTCACTCGGATCTTCTTTGCGTCTAATGATGAGGCGTGACCAATTGTAATAGTTTGGTGTGCCTCTTCTCATTTCGTTGAATGGGCTAGTGGTTTGTTTCTGTAGGAGTGGTTGTTCCATTGGTGGTTCAAATGTTCCCGAGTCACAGGACGACTTCCTGTGGTTTGGCGGTAGTTGGTCCTCCTCTGAAATGGGCTGGATCCTTGCTTGCTTCAACAGACCTTTCCGATGTGGCCCCTCTTCCCACAAACATGGCAGAGCGCATCGAGGAATTTGCAGTCTGATCATGGGTGGTTTGCCCCACAACCAGCGCATTGATACTGCAATCTCTGGTTACGCTGGTGGCATTGGTCTCGTTCAGACCGGAGCTGGTTGACCTCTTCCTCATCACTTTCTGATGACGATTAGAGGTCCTCGTGGTGGGTTGCCGTTGCATGTTCCTCAAGGCGAGGTGAGGTTTCACCAGCGAGTTGGCAGAGCGGGGCGTTGGTGCGGCGCATTCGGGCAGCCGACTTCCTGGTTGCTTCTGCGGCAGTAGCGTCA